>WWET01003824.1:39705-57844 GCA_011038615.1 Limnodynastes dumerilii | reverse complement strand
GTCCCTATCCGTTTGCTATATGTGTACTCAGGAGGTCTGTATTAAGACACTCCTGCCATTTGAAAAGTGTGCAGTGGCCATATTGGGGAGGGGACAGTAACAAAAAAACCCACAAGGCCGCACTTCAGTTCAAATATATGAAATGTGTACAAATGTATATATAAAAATGAAGAGGTGCAGCCAAGGACCAAAGTGGCCACTGTGTAACTACAAGGAACAAAAGACAGGAGGTGCCTTGATGCTGTGCAGGTGAGCTTAAACCCAGTATAGCTATATTGTGACCTAAACCTCCTTTTTATGTCTGTGCTGACACATAGTTTTATATAATGCTTGTTTGGAGCGTCTGACCTACCTTAATTTACCGTGCATATTTTCCTTCTTAAGAAAGCACGGAGAATGCCCCCCCCCCCACACCCTCCCCGGCTAATCTACATCCTTGCCCCAACCCCCTTCTACCTAAACACTCCCTAAGGCGTCACTGGCACGCCTCCTTCTTCCTAACCTACTACGTACGGTTCTTAAAGACTGCGCATACTCCATCTACGTACCTACGTGGTACATAGATTGTGTACATGACCTGCTCAGCATGCGTAGTAGGTCGTTTCCTAATTCTCCGCACTTAAGAAGCAGAAGCTTGTTAAGTGTGAATCCTGTCCTTACCTTTCAACGGATAACTCTATGTGACACCAGACGTCACATCTCCGGCACTTTCTAAAATGCAGACTGCCTAATGTCTGCACTCAGCTGTAGTACGATGATCTTTCAAAATGAAGACTATCGTGCCGGCAAAGCACACTCACAAAAACACAATTGGAGGGTGTGGGGGTAGACGCATGAACCACTGGATGGAGGAGATTTTAGGTTTTGCCCAAATGATTGCAGCAGGTTCATTACCAGGTTCTAATTCTCATTTTTATCCTAATTCCGTCCACGCATTTCCCCAGACAAGTACTTGATCATTTTGTACATCATGTATTTCAGCGAGAGGTACTTGTGTGGCTTTGTACCTGATCTAGCAATGCATTCTGGGATTTGCTGCTTAACTCTTTGCACCATGTCTTTATAATATAACTTGTCCATTTCACAATCCTCACAGAGCATTCATCACACAGTTTGCTTTCCTTTTTATGCCCCAGATGCCTGTATTTAAGCTAGAAAGATAGAGGAGGAATACATCTGACTGACTACAAAGTAATTACATTCCACACGTTAAACCTCTCTTAGACTTGGCTGTTATTGTATTGTTAGTGTTCGTTATGTAGCTCTCAATGGGGGATATTCATTTTCAGCAGATCACTGCCAGAATAATAAGGCTTTCTATATGCTGTGGAAGCCAATAAAGCAGTCATTCTCTACATGTATTGTGAGACGTTTGATACATATCTCCTATCAAGTATGGCTCATTTTTGCATCAATGTTTTCTGTATGAAATATATTTTTAATATCCATGTATAAATATTTTCATTGTACCGGTAAGTTTTTTTTTTTTCTGTGCTGTATTCATAAATTGCCTAGGACTAATATATTTGTGTCCCCAGTAGCACTGATAGAAATATTGTATATTAGAAATATAGTCATGTTTCACAGTAGTGAAAGATTGATTCCATAGTAGTAATGATCCATTAGTCCACAGTAGTAATATATTAGTGTTCTGTAGCAGAAATAGAGCTTTCCACAGTAATAATACCTTACCGGATCCAGAATTAATAACGTAAGCTGACAGGGCACAATGGTTGTCGCAAGGGTTCAAAGTCTGTATGTTGATGCGTTAATTGGGAGCCAGGTTATGCTCTGAATTGGGAGCCAGTGTCGTCAGCTGGGCACCAATTTACACCCAGTGGATGACGGAGAGTCAAGGTTTAATGGTGCTTTCAGTTTGCTCTGTGGAATGTCGTTGGGTTATGGTCTTTCAGTCATCTAGTAATTTTAGGTGGTAAAGTCCTTACCCTTCTTTATTAATGTGGCTTCCTTTTGCTCTCCAAAGTCTTATAGCCTCTGATTCCAATCAGAAGCAATCTAGTTATTAAACTGTGTCCCCTTTAAAAACCCAGCAATGTCTCAGTGTGTTTATTAGTGTCTAAGTTAATGTTTGACCTGATGAAGGGGAACAACTAACCACTAAGCCGCTTGCCTCACCATGTGTCCTGTCATTTTTGTGGCTTGCAGGAAACTGAGTAAATTACTATCAGAGAGGATGCTTTGAACTTCATCCTCTGTTCCCTGATTAGAATCCCAGGGCCGGATTCACGCCTAAAAAGCAGTCGCTTCTTAAGTGTATATCTTTAGTAAAGAACCTACTGCACATGCCAAGAAGGTCCTTTACGCAATCTATGTGCCAGTTCTGTACGTAGATTGCCTCCGAGCGGTCTTTAAAGACCGCCCAGAGTATTTTAGGTAAAAAGGGGTGGCGTAATGCCGCCTCGGGGAGCGAGTAGGTAAAAGTTGGAGGGAGGAGGTATTTAAATTATCCGGGGAGGGCGGGGGGAGGTGAACATTGCATGGAAAGTTAAGGTAGCCATATGGCACTCGTAAGTGCGATAAGGTACCTAAAAAGGGGGGCAGGATGGGTGAGTTAGGTGCGGGTCTGTGAATCCGGTCCCCAATCGCTAGTTCATATAGGAGTAATATTAATCCTGTGGAGGTAATGTCTGCCTCCAGTTATGTCTGTGTCCATGAATGATATTTCTAGCGTTGTGACCGATGTTGCTTTATTTTTATAGCTTGAAGATGGAGCCAAAGAACAAAGGTCTGAAGCAGCAGCAGCAGCAACACAAGAAGCTCCTGGCAGCCATGCTCTCCCAAGACTCGTTTGACTCCATCCACAGCACTCCAGCCTCTCTAACAGAGGAGGATATTGATAATGAGGATGATGCAATGGAACTGCTAGGTAATTGATAAGGGCATCACTTATTTATACAGTGCTTACATGGAGGAGAGATTCCTTCTCTTGTTAACTAGGTGAGGTGCAGGTAGGGTCACAAGATGAAGCCTAATCCCTGATGTCTGATTTTTCCAGGTTTAGATTTCACTGTGTTGTATATTGTGGACTATACGATGCCTATTAAATAATGATAGTTTCACAACTATTATTATTTATTGTTTAAATTTTCAAAGGTGTATCACCCCCTTTTTATTAGCCTGCGATCTCCACTACAGTGTCTCCATTCGTAAAATAGCACTTTCTGTGTGCTATAGGATGCACATGTTACCTGAACACACGATAGGCTCTAATGCTTCTGTACTAGATTTACAGCTATTAGAACCTTCTAGCATTAGGGTCTTATAGAGTTCAGAGAAGGGGAA
Organism: Limnodynastes dumerilii; assembly: GCA_011038615.1. Taxonomy (NCBI): domain Eukaryota; kingdom Metazoa; phylum Chordata; class Amphibia; order Anura; family Limnodynastidae; genus Limnodynastes; species Limnodynastes dumerilii. Next base: position 54,541 of record WWET01003824.1, on the reverse strand, counting down.
GAAGATGACAGACTTGGCCAAATAAATAAGATGGGACTGGGGGTGGGGCTTTGCTGATTGAGACGGGACCAATGCCTGATAAAAGCTGTCATAGGCTTGAAATAGCACTTTTATTATTATTATTATTATTATTATTATTATTATAATTGTTTATTTATGAGGCACCACAAGGTGTCTGCAGCACCATACAAAACGCAATAGAAAAATACAGTACAGACATACAGGGCAGGGATGGACAGAATAGTACATAATAAAATACAATCTAAATATAAACATAACACAAAAATAAAATAAAGTGAAGCAAGCACAAACAGCAAGGCAAAATGTGAGGTGTAAAGCTTGAGAGATCAAGGAGGAGGGGATAGAGCGTAGTGAGAGGTTGAGAGGGAGCCACCAGGTGGGGATGAGGTAAAAGGGTAGCAGAGGGGGGAGTGGTGGAGGAAGGAACAACACTAGGATGGAGGGCTGTGCTTACGTTAGCGAACACACTAAGGGCCTAATTCAATTAGCCTCGCGCTGCGAATATCTCGGGTGCGAAGCTAAAGCCGCGTGTTTTTTAGCAAAGATTTTTGCGCGCGCCTCATAGAGGTGCGCATAAAAATCAGCTACCGTAATAGACGGAAAAATACGCAGCGCAAATTTTTTCCCGTCTATTGTGGCGCGTATTTGTAATTGAATTAGGCCCTAAGTGGGAGAGATGAACTTACAGAAGACAAGGAGGGAGAAGGAAGTAGACTGCTGGTGTGAGCGGAGGAGAGAGGGTAGAAAGGAGAAGAAGGGATAGATGTAGGATGCAGTGAGACATGGCACATTATGTATGAGTGTTAAGCGCTACAACACTAAGCACTCATACATGAAGCACTTAATACTCTTAGCCAGCTTTTTCACATTGCAGAGGGAGCGGCTAGCATGGGTCCCTATTCTGCTTCGGGCCCTGTAGCAGCTGCACCCCTTGCACCCGCTGTAGTTATGCCTCGGGTTCAGAATACTGATGCTGGTGAGAGGGCGGAGAGAGCAAAGGAGGACCAATGGACAGTGGAACAAATTGAGCAGATACAAAATGGAATAGCCAGGGTGTCAATATTACATATGGACGCATAGATCGCTAATGGTACAAGCAGGGGAGAGCTCTGTGCAGATCATGTGACTGGTTGCCTAATGTACAGCACAGCCGTTCAACTCCGCACCTGCCTGTGTCCTTGGTTTGCAGCAACAGCAATAAAGGAAATAGCTACTCTGCACCTAGACAAAACCATGGTGACAAATACTAGTGGCAAAATGCTGGAAACATATTGGAAAATGTGTGTTTTTAGGGTTTAAAAACGTGATTTGTGTGTATAACTGCTATCCTGTGATGTTATATATATATATATATATATATATATATAATATATATTTTATACAAACTATAATGCAGTTTACCGCAATGAATTATCTTTATTGCATAAAAAGTTATAGCTAAATAAAGATAGGAAGAAAACACAACTGTGTTATGTAAAGAGAGAGGATTTCTTAAACCCATACCTGACCAATAGGAGTGAGAGTTCTGAGAACCAATCAGGTGTTGTGATGCCACAAAAGGGATCCAATAAGGTGTTAGCACTCATGTATTAGAGTCAAAATGAATACCCTCAGCACGTGACCTCTTCCGTGATAATGAGGCTTTCATATTTAGCAGGACTGTGCCTTGTCATGTTTCTATTCAGTGCAAACAGTGGTTTTAGGAAAATAATATTGCATTGCTGGAATGGACGGGCAATAGCCCTAACCTAAATCTGATCTTTGTAGCTGATTAAAGAAGCTTGAAGCAACCACAGAATAAAGTACAACTAATAGAAGCAATTATATAATCGTGGTATGATATTATAACGCCTGATGGACTAAAACCTTGGTTCTCTCCATGAGATGTTGTCAAGCTGTAATTGCAGAATAAGGTTTCCCAACAAAGTACTAATGTACACTGGTCTGGATTCACAGTTACGTAGTTTTCGTCTTACGTACGTTGCTTTAAGAATTGAGCTGCTACGCATACATAGTAGCTTATTTACGCTATCTACGTACCATTTCTGTACGTCGATTGCGTAAGCAATAAGCTACTACGCATGCGTAGTAGCTCAATTCTTAAAACAACGTACGTAAGACGAAAACTACATAACTGTGAATCTGGATCATTGTGACAAACTTAAGAAAATGTGCTTTATAGTTTACTACAAATAACTTTTTTTTCTTATGTATAACTTTTTTTTAAAATATAAATTAAATTAAAATATTATTTTTTTTTTTACATTTTGAAAAGTGTATTGTATAATGTTCTAAATTAAATTGCCATTGTAATGATGTCTTTTTTGTATAATACTAAAATATATTTGTGCTATAAGCTGGTAAACTTCAAAAATGCATATTTTCCCAAAGGTGATTAACAGCAGCAGCAAAAAAAGGAGCCAATATATACCTGACTATGTAATCAGACTGCACCTCCTTCTGCAGGATTGAGGTCCAGGTAGTCATGCACATGGTGAATGACTAATAATGTCAATCACAGTCCTGACTGATATCAAGTTAGGACCATTGCGTTACTTAAATAAAGCTGGTTTCCCATCTGAGGTGGTAGTGGCTAACACCACAGAGCAATTTACCAATGCTTGAGATAAATATAAGGATATCTTAAATATTAAACTAAATTAAGGTGGAAATAAGGCCCAGGGTCAGTATGGTTTAAATAAATAATAAAGAAAAATTGCACAGACTGGATGGGCCAAGTGGCTCTTATCTGCCATCACATTCAAGGTGTCTCTCGCCTAAGACACTTCCCATGTTAGCATTATATCTGGAAATATTCATTAGAGGGAGGCTGTGTTGTGCATCACACAGACAGCAATGAAATATGAAGCATGGGGGAGGCTATAATGAACTGTTACCATGATCCTCTCATGTCTTCTAATGTTCTCTGTGCAGCACATAGCATTGCTGTCCATATGAGTCATATTAAAGGGCTTAGCACAGAGATCAATAGATGTGTGCAGCGTCCATATTTCCCTTGTAACTGCCATTTGGAATACAGAATATTTCAATGTCTTAATGAAACTAGAATTTATGTTTAAAATCTGTACTTATCGGGCCGTATTCAGAGATCAGTCTGGCGATCGGTCCGCAAATATACGCACGGACGGAGCAAGTTACACCCACCAAAATCGCAGTCACTCCCTTGCTAATCTGTATCCACGGAGACTTCTGCAACCATAGACCAGCTGTAACTTTCCGTGGCCTTTTCCGAGCGTATGTGTCCTCCGTCCGTGCGTATCTTTGTAATCACGCTCACTTCCCTTCATTTAAATGCCCCCTCCGCCCATTTCTATGTAAATTCTTCCATGTATATTTTTCTGTGGGAGTTCCGTGCGTATTTACCCACGTCCGATTCACAAGTCCGTCCGCTAGGCACTTCCATGCGTATAGTCTACGTGAACAGCATATAAAAAGTTACTACGCATGCGCAGATGAAACGTACTTAAAAATATGCATGGAAATCTGAGAAAATACGGATCTCTGAATACAGCCCATTATTATTATTATTATTATTATGATTATTATGATTATTATTATGATTATTATGATTATTATTATGATGATGATTATTATGATGATTATTATGATTATTATTATTATAATTTTTTTATTTATTTTTTTATATGTTTTTACTATCATTTTTTATTATATATATATATTTTTGTTAATTTATTGGTATAGCACTGTGTACAGGTTTCCATATTATTTATTGCATTGTGGCAAATGTTAGCTGGCTGGGCGTGTTTGTATGAAGAAATTAACTTTATTTTATTTTTTCTATTTTATTATTATTATTATTTATTTATTTTATATTTTTACTGCATTAAGAGTTCCTTTTTTTCACCCCTTTTCCATTCCACACCAGAATTCTGCCTAATGACAAAGGTGTATAGTCCAGGATGAGTACTCTGTATTAGTCTTCCTTGACACCTATATTAACGTTTCCTTCCTATCCTGAAATTGAATAAATCCCTTTTCCTCTGCACCAGTAATTCCCTGAAGCAGATTAAATATTGCAGTGAATAAAACTTTTATTGAGAATCCATCTGTAAGTTTGTTTAAACTGGTCAGGTCTTTACTAGTATCTGTAGCCTGTAGGTCCTTCACTGCAATGTATACATCAATATGTCTTCCGTGATTGTGGCGTATAGTATATTTATAGACTGTTTGCTGGTGTCATTTTTATTACAGGTGCTAAACTCACTGAGTTATTAGTTTGTATGTCCCATAATTCTGGTATATCATCACTTCCAGGACATACTTATCAGTTCAATGCAGTAACTTCTTAATAATCAACAGACTAGATACAGTTTATCATTTCCGCTATGTGCTGGTTAAGAGTGACTTTATCGTTTTGATAATCCAATCTAAGCTCCTATTTAATTATCTATTAATAATTTCCCACATATATAATTTTCTTTTGTAAACCTCTCATACATAAATGTTATAATCGGATATTTTGTTATTTACTTTACTGGAAGAAGGTACATTTGTGACCTCTAGTGGACAAGTAGTATATTACAAGTTTGCCACCTCAATTTTCCAATTTAGTATTGTACCTTATCACTGTGCATTATTTATATTATGAACAGACTTGTAATGACGCTTACTGAGGGACATTGCTGGGTACCTTAATATTTTAATATTAATATATTATATTTTAATATTTCTTGGTCTCTTAAATTATCTGATTGTTTTATTTTAGTTATATTATTATCATAACTTTATCAATTAACACCTATTAAATATTTCATAATATAGTCTTTATAATATAATATGGCTTTATAAGGCATGCAATAACTATATTCAAATACTGATCAACTTTAACTATAAATTGTAATATATAGCTGTCTATATAAGTTACAGTAGGAAACTTCACCTCAACTGTAACTCTGTTTGCATTTGCCTCCCCTCGTTTTTACTCTAAAGGGGTGGGTGTGGGAGGGTCAGTATTTTAGGCCTACCATCCCTAGTCCTGTTAAAACAGGGCCCGAGCCCTGTGCTCTGGGTGGTCCTGGAACCATCCATGATTGCTTCAGATACTGATCGCCGCGGATCTGCAATCACAGATGGTTCCTGGACCACCCACAGCACAGGGTTCAGGCCCAGGCTCTTTTTGATACTAGTAGTAGAATCAGTGGTCAGCTGGAGCCACTATTAGTGTAAGACAGCAGCTTCGACTGACCCCCTTCACTACCACTCACCGGTATCATTATACACAGAGCTCGGTATCTGAAGCTGCTGGGGAGTAGTAGCAGTGGGTGTGAGGAGGGGGGCAATATGCTTTTGCCCCAGGACCATCCAGAGGTAAGAGTGGCCCTGACTTGTAAATGTTAATAATGTGCTTTAGGTACCTTAGTGCATCCCAATTCATTACTGGTGACTACTAATGATGGTTACATAAAATAAGTCTCCTGGGGTGGATGGGGTTTCTTAAGATGTCAGTGGCTCAGGGTAAATCAATGTGTTTTGCATGCTCCTGGTTTTCACTGAAAATTGCAGGAGCCACAGTCAGGCCCTATATGTCCTGTAAATTATGATTTACAACTGAAGGGACATTCAGAATAATGGTCTTATAATACAGCAGCAAAACAATTCACATGTTCCAGCAGCACTAAGCCTAATGGAATGTTACTGTGCATTTGTGTTTTGTTAGTTGCACCCCTTTCACATCTCTGCTCCGGCATATCCCTGGTCTTACAATATTAGAATATTGCCGTGTCAAACAGCTCATCCCAGGCTCACGAATACTGGAATTATTCCTTTCACACGGCAGGGTTAACCCTGGAAATTCCAGGACCAAGGTCTGTCCTGACGTTATGATAAGCGTCGTTGCCGGTGAGAGATATGTTTACTATTTCCATAGCAATTGTAAACAAATCCCGCCACTCAGATATGTTTGTGTGCAACTCTGGTTGAAAAACCAAGGTCGCATCTTTCACACTGCACCACTACCCGGGTCGGACACAGGAAAAACCCTTCTTTTCTCCCTGGTCCAATTTCATTAGACCTGTGAAGAGAACTCTGGGACCTTTCACATAACACCTCAACCAAAGTAGTTAGTGCCTCATATGGGTCTAACAGCAAAAACCCTGGTTTTGGGGTGTGATGAAAAAGGGTTATAAATAAGGTAAATTCTCTTTCTTTGCTGTCATCCCCTGTTTTTTTCTTCTATACACAGAACAAACATGGATACAGGGGCTAATTTGGGGCCAAGAGGTGAGGGGATACCAAAGCTGCCTTTTCTCTCTACAGTACACACATGTGTTATGGATACCCAGGTCCCACAGTCTAACTGGGGCCTGGTTTTCACTAGAGCATCTGATGGGGAGATTAGTCTTGGCTGCAGGTAACCAGCAGGTCGCAGCCCTCTGTGTTAGTCCCTGGAAATACCTGGCAAGCCGCTATGAGGAGCAGGAACCCACACTTACAACCTACAGAGAAGAAGGTCATAGACTACAGGTAAGTATGGCAAACAGGGATATACCGAGAAGGGTATAGTGACCTTCAGGGGACAGACAGTCTCTCTCTCTCACACTCTGCCAACCCAGTATGATAAGAGGTGGACAAGGCAGGGCTACAAAGAATGACGCTGGAGACAGACAGGACTGAAACGACAACCACCCACTTTGACAGAGGACAATCTCAGACTGGAGCTGGTGAAGTATAAAGTCCATGAATGACCACAGCACAGGCAGATGATACACACAGAATGCAGCTGGAAGTCCACTGATGAGACTCCATAGCGGGGAACACACTTCTGGCAGATAACACACACAGAATGGACCCTATTCACAGATCTGGGTCCTGTCCCTATTCCGCCCCCTGTTTTTAGTGCCATAGGGCTACCTTATTCCCCCCGCCCTCCCCGGATAATCTAAATCACTCCACCTCCCACTTCTATCTAAACGCTCCCCAAGGTGGCAATATGCCGCCTCTTTCTACTTAAAATACTTTAAAGACCTAACCAGTTAGTACCTAACTGGTGCGTAGATTGTGTAAATGGCCTACTACGCATATGAAGTAGGTCATTTACTAAGGATCCGCACCTAAGAAACGTCTGCTTTATAGGTATGAATACGGTCCAATTTAGCTGGAAATATACAGCGTCCACCCAAGAGGCTCAATAACACAGCACATACTTCTGGCAGATGACACATGCAGAATGTAGCTGGAATATACAGAGTCCACGAATAAGACTCGATAGCACAGCTCACACACCCTGGCAGATGACACACACAGAATGGGGCTGGAGTGTGATGAACGAGACTCGGACAGAACAGTAGAGACTGACAGCTTCTGCCGGAGCGAGACACCGCCAGCTCACACTTACAAGCAGACCGCCAGGACAGCATGAGGAGCGGGAGAGAAGGCAGAAGCACAGAAGAAGAGCGGGAGGGAGAACAAACAAGAAGCACAAGGCACACAATCCAAACAGCAGGCTAGACGCAAGAAAACCAGATGCTGGGCCTGATTCAGAGGCTGAAAATAAGAACTTAAAGTTACACCTGGGCAAAACCATGTTGATTTCAGGGGGAGTCAAGTTAATTTTATTCTATCCACGTAGGGAGAATGCTTTGCTTTTACTTATTGCACACAGATACCTGATTAGCTTCACTTTTAAACTGCTAATTACACTTGAGCTGGGAAACATCACCTTTTAACTATAATACTGTTGCAACAAATGAAATTTGACTCCTCTGAAATCAACATGGTTTAGCCCAGGTGTAACTTTAAGTTCTTATTTTTAATCTCTGAATCAGGGCCGCTATCATTGGCTGTGCGGAACACACATGAGCAGCTATTTAAAGTTCCCGCCGCCAGTCAGATCCTGCAACCAGACCCACCCCCAGCTAGTCAGTGATTGCAGAGCAGGTGGACCTTGGACACAGCAGCAGAAAGGTAGACAATCACACGCTGCAAGATTTAGGAGGGGGCCTGGCGATGATGCTCTACTTTGCTTCTCCTGCTGCCGGTCTCTGCAGAGTGATCGCCTCTACTGAAATTGACTTCTTTTAAAGTTTTAATTGAAATTCTGTGGCGCGTTCAGAGATCCATTTTTAAAAGTACGCAACTATATGCACGGCCGGAGGAAACACCCACCAACAACCCCGACACTCCCCTCTCCCGGACTGTTCTATATGTGTGTACTTACGTGCGTATATGTGCCCCGTCTGTTCGATTCTTGATAACCGCGCCTCCATGCGTTCATTTAAATGCCTCCCCCCACCCACTTTTATGTAAATTTTCCAGTACGTCTGATTTCTGTGCGTATGTCACCAAGTGCGATTCACATGTATGTCCGTTAGGCACTTCCATGCGTATAGTCAACGTAAACTACTTACATAAAGTTACTACGCTTGCGCAGTTGATCCGATCCTAAAAATACGCACGGAACTTCCCTCAAAAACGGATCTCTGAATATGGCCCTCCATCTTTATAGCACTCATATGTCTGGCTATGTGATACTGCTGGATTCATCCTTGTTAGACCTATTTAAATTCTGGATAAAAGCACTGTTATTTTCTGTTTATATTGGAAGTTTTACACTGCTCGTTGTAATTTATATTGTGTATTAAAGAGAACGGCTCAGTGTATAAGCCCAATAGTCCTGAAAACATTTCAGCCAAACCTCAGTTGGCAGCACCTTATGTTTCAGGGGATTACTTGGCTGTTATGTGATTGGTCGTAAAATTAGTGTCATTTTGTGTAGCTGCCAGGGCCTCTTAATGGGAAAAAACATTGACACTTTTAATATAGGGAAAAAGTAAGTGTTTTGATTCTCATTTCATCTAATGTTCTATAAGTGGATATAAAATTTATGTAAAATACTGCAATTGAAAAGTGTTTTATGATATTTTACTGAAAAATGTTCAAACAGGGACTTTAACGGCATACAACGTAGCCTGATTGGGGAGATTCTTGGATCTAATTGCTTGGGCACCTGGATTTGTTTCCACTCTGCTGCCTTGTCTTTTGGATTCATCATATGTGTTCTCTTCTGTTTCTCTTCAGCAGAGCACAGGGGAGGTGGCGCAATAGCGCTAAAAGTATTTATTTTTTATTAGATTTTATTGTAAATCAATTAATTTGTTCAGTCAGTTTTACAATTATGATACAGTTGTAATAATGAAATCAAGAATTTAAGCAACTACCAATATTTGTATGTTTTTAAACTCCAAAGAGTAAAAATAAACATAACAACAACACATTTAAAATGAGTGTAGTTCCCCGTAGTGAACGACCTTTTTTCAAAAGGGCCATTTTCTACAAGCCAGTTCCGAACTGGCTGTGATATCGATTGCTCATGCCTCGATAAGGCATAGCAATCGATCCCCAGAGCACCGAACATGGTGCTTCTTTAGATAAGTCCCTAATTCTAATCCTAAATCACCCCTTCCCACAGCCTAACTGTAAGCCAACCCCCCTCCCCCCCAGCCTAACCCTAACTCTCCGGAGAAGGTTACTCACCTCTCCTGTGGTCAGGTCCGGCGGCGGAGCTGGCGGCTTTCCCGAAAATGAATGGGTGAGTATGCGAACTGCAAACTCACCCATTTATGAGAAGAAAAATTCTGCAATGTATCACATTTGAAATAGGGACAGCCGAAAAGCTACTTTCGGCTGTCCCTATTTTGCAATGTGAAACCTCGCAGCGGGGACTCGCAACATTTAAAACAACCTAGGTTCCCAATCTAGAGTCCTGGAAGAAGGATCTGACTGGGGGCATATTGTAACACTTCTGTGTTGGAGGTGAAGCCCTGTCAAGGTTGGTTGCAGGAGGAAATTAATATGGAAGGTAAGTGTACCATACTAATAAGGGAATAATACACACACAGAACACTCTAGAACGTAAATAACAAATACAAAATATATCCCAGCTGCTTAGACTGTAAGCTCTCTTGGCCCTCCCTCCTCTTGTACCCCACCTCCCCATGCCTCATCTCAGGTCTTGGGAAATTGGGTATTGGGTTTCTCTGTCTTTTTTGTCATCATTCTGTTGTCGTCTGTATCATCTTGTTTGTTGTTTTGTTTATACTCTGCAAAAATTATTACATTGTGAATCTTTGTGGCACCATAAAAATAAATATCAACAACCATAATAAAAAAAATTCTACTGCCAATAGTAATCAATATTCTGGAGATATGACTTGTTGCATTCTGGTTGGGGGCAGCAGGGGAACTACTGGAGACAATGGAGGCACTGGTCTTCGGGCACAAGCCCTGAAGAGGACATTTGTCCATTGTATTGAACAGTACAGGTCCGCCACTGCAAACTGCTGCCGCTATTGCTCATAAGATATAGGAGCCACAGGTTATTTTCAATCCCGCAAGTAATCTGTGGCTCCTAAGTATGAGCAGCAGCGGCTTCTATGGATCGGTGATGCAGGGAGCTGTGTTTGTCTCTCTCCCTAAAGCTTCCAATAATTATTGTATGATATACATACCTCCATTCATACATGCCATACGCATCTCATCTTATCATTAGAAAGGCTTTCAGCAGAGAAGCCTGGATCTCGAGGATCCTGAAGATCTAGCTGTGTGCCAAGGGTCTCATACACACTCGCCATTTGCAATCATTTTCTAGCATGGAGCGTAAACAACCTTAACTGCGAGTCTTCATAATGTCCTATGTCCTTTTATGTCAGGGGTAAAGCTGGGTTAGTTTTCCTATAGAACCTCCCCTAAGTATTAAGTGAAATGCTCTAGAGAGCTACTTTTTGCCTTTTTTCCCATGGAGAAGAAATGAAGTGTTTCTGTTCTGATCCAATCAGGTAGATTGAAATCACCCATAATTATTACCTCCCCTTTTAATGCCATTTTAGCAATGTCTTGTAATAGAACATTGTCCATTTCCTCCTCTTGCCCTGGTGGCCTATATATCTCTCCACAGAGACTTCTCTGTGCTTTGTGGTCTTCTCAAAATCCTGAACATACATATTTCATGTACACTTGATTGTAAACTCCCTATTGAACAGCTTCCTCTCTATTGCTTTGACATGCGTGTTTATTTGTCTTTGATTTATGTAGGGCCTGTTCCCATTGTCCAGAGCTGCAGAACACACTGGTGCCTTACAGATCAGTGATGATAAGACCTGATTTTTAGGAGCCCAGATTTTTTTCAGTAAAATTTCCCGTTGCTGTATCAGGTTACAGACCATAATTTTGTACTAGGAGAAGACTGTAACACCTCCAGAGTAATGCTGTGCTGCTCATACAAATAGTATTTCTGCTGACTCTAAATCCATATGTAAAGGGCTGAAAGTATAAGCCCTTACTGATTGATGGGAGGGAGGTTCTTTTATTCTTTAGTGCACTAAACATATTTTACAGTATTTTTTTTTTCTACTGAGGTTTTATTTTATTAAAAGGCTAAATTCGCTTGGATGCTCAGATCTCTGTTAGCTAATAGATAGAAGACCTTGGATCTGATTGAAAGTTGTCTGCAAAGGTAACAAATTCTGGCAAAAAGACGCCTGCAATCAATACATATTTTCACAATATGTTCAGGTAAAGGTTTATTGGACATTCAGCCCATATTGCTGGCTTGATATGCTTCATTTGTAAAAATGTTTGACTCTTCAATAGGGAGGATAAGGAGTTCTGGAATGTGTTTATGGAATCTAATGGGTAGCAGAAGCTTCTTAGGTGCGGATATTTAGTACATGACCTACTACGCATGCTTAGATTTTCATTACGCATCGGGGTATGCTTAAGTAAAAGTGGGAGGGGGAGGGATTTAGATTAGCCGGGGAGGGCGGGGGGCGGAGGGGAGATGCAATGTCCGTGCAGAGTTTCCTTCTTAAGAAGGAAGCTACGCACGGATAGATAAGGTAGCCCTATGGCACTCTTAAGTGTCATAAGGTACCTAATAACGGGGTGAGTTAGGTGCGGATATGTCCAAACCTAACTCACTCGTATCTGTGAAGACGTTCCAGAGACTGCATAGGTCAGTGAGAGAAGAAGGTGCGGATTGTAATTTGGGATAATAACAAGAATCTTCCACGTGGAGAAACAATCCTTTATAAATATGTATAGAAAATAAACCTGCTTGCTACAAACATGGGGTAGATCCAGAACTACGTTTGCCGTACATTTATTCGCGTAGCGTAAGTTCGCTACACTCCCCTCGGCATACCCCTTGAATGTACGTATTTTGTCAAGACACGCTTTCCAAACCCTACCTTAACTTTTATCATTTTAGTATTTTATCATATACTTTAGTGAACATGTGTATGTCCACCAGAGGGCAGTAGAGCTTCTCCCCTCTGATGCTTGAAAGTGTTCTCTAAGAAATTAGATGAATGATAAATTGAGTAGTCTCAACAACAGGGAAGGGTTCTTAATGGTCTATGTCTTACTATAGCAGTATAAATGAGAACTATTTTAATAGATTGATTTTAATGATCATGTGGTTCGCTAAAGGAATATAACAGTGTGAAGCTGTTTTGAATTGTACGTGTGGAGCGTGTGTGGGCTGTATAGGAATGTGAAGAAATTAGAATGGTTCAATAATCCAATAGTCTCACAGTGCCTCCTCTCGTTTTATTGTGCGCGCTTCAGTAGGCTGCAAATGGAATAAAATTGCAGAGCTTCTCCCCTATTTTGCTGTGATCTATTCCAAACAAAGTGAAGCGCATGTCATTGATCGACCTCTATTGTGTTTCACTTACAAAAGGGACCCAGCACTATCACAAGCCACTAATTGGATTTACATGGAAAATGATAGTGGCTGTCTTTTTATACTGATCACACAAGCAACTGACAAATGTGTTTCTTCAGAAAAATCTACTTTTTTATGGCTATAAAATCAATAATTGATTTTGTTACTTAATTATATTGAAAAAGAAGGAAATGACAGCGCTAAAATAGATAAAAATATGTATCTAAAGACTATTGTAGGTCTGATGAAAACAGTAGGCAAACGACAACATGAATATATCGTTTAATACATCAAATCACATTTAACAATAAATGGACATAGAAAATATAGTGCTGGAGCATATATTCCAGCAGTAAACATTGTGATGACCTGTAGATAGCATACAAATGCAATGATAGGAGCCAAATTGCTGTTACTATATTCCAGTGTCTACTCGAGTAGTAGAATCAATAGGCAAATGAAAATGCCTTCTGGAGTTAAACAGGAATTATACAAAAACAGAGGGGTCATCAGTGGTGGGTAGATGAATATGGGGACACTGCAGTCCCAATCAGACAGGAGGGAAATGTAATTTACCTGATCCTTGGGAAGTGAATACAGCTGCCACAGTTAAGGAAGAACCTCCTTCCACATACACATGGAAACCTCCACCGGCAAGTCAGTGGGTGGCCACCCTGTTTCAGTTTATAAAGTTGCAAATATGTTTTCCCCGTTAGCAATCCAGTATCGGCACGGCTCCAATCATGAATCTCCAATAATGCAGTTGGCAGGTCCTTTGCTTAAAATAAGCCAATAGCTCTGATGCACAATAGCACAGCTTACGCGTTTCGTCTTTCCAACAGACTTTTTCTAAACAGTCATTAAATATATTGAATAGTTTTTTTAAGTGTGAGGTAAATGTTACCATAGCAACTTGCTTGTATTAATATAAAAAAGTATAGGATCTGTTATCATAATTGATTTCTATTGGATTTAGGTTTTTTTTATCCTTTATTTTAATTTCCATAATTTAACGACCAATGGGCTGGTTCCAGATTTAAGTAAGTGCTTGGAATTAGTTACTCCTGGGCTAAACTATGTTCATTGCAGGGGGGAGTCAAGTTAATTGTATTCTTTGCATGCAGGAATATATCTTTGAATTGCTTACTGCACACAGATACTGACCAGCTTTACTATCACACTGTTATTTAGACTTGGGATAGGAAACATCACCTCTCAACTCTAATACTGTTTGCAACAGATGAAATGACTCCCCTGCAATCACCATAGTTTAGCCCAGGAGTAACTCATTTCAAGCACTTAAGTCTGGATCCAGCCCAATGTATGTAAATATGAGCCATAAAGGACAATGAATGATCACCTTTCACCCTATATTTCCAGCAGTATATTGTGTAGTAGTGCTCCTCACAGTGACAGGGCTGATGCCACTAGGGGTGACCGGACTTTACTGACCTGGGATCTAATTTTTTGCACTTACTTTACTGGTGATCTACCAGCTTAAATGCATTAAAATCTAATGGAAAATGTATTGATGAGATAACTTGCACTGCACTGAAATGAATAGTAATTCTTTGATGTGGTGTCATTATTTAATGTGGGCATTATTATGTGGACTATTTTTTATTATTATTATTATCATTAAATAATAATGTTTAAGAAATAGCACACATAATAATGACCACATCAAATATAAACAACAATAATAATGGCCACAATAAATAAAAAAAAGTACCAAGAATAATGTACACATTAAAAATAGCACCGATATTAATGCCCACCAAATAATACATCCAGTAATAATGCCCCCACATTACTTGTGATCTCTAAATATACAAAGCTAGGAAAATTCTAGTGACAATATACCATACAAGGGGGCATTCTAATGATGTTACACATTACAAAAGAACATTCTGGTGACATAGAATTGTATTCACACTTCTACCCTGTTCACACTGAGCCAAAAACCCGGGATATTGCAGGGGCAAGCCCAAATAACCCGGGTCGAGGCTCAGTGTGAACGGTCGCACCTGCCGCGACCCGGGTCGAGAGACCCGGGAATCAGACACGAGTTTTAACAAGGGTTATTCCCGTGTCTGACCCGTGTCGCCGGCC
>WWET01003824.1:0-12100 GCA_011038615.1 Limnodynastes dumerilii | reverse complement strand
ATTTAGACTTGGGATAGGAAACATCGCCTCTCATCTCTAATACTGTTTGCAACAGATGAAATATAACTCCCCTGCAATCACCATGGTTTAGCCCAGGAGTAACTTTCCTCTCTTAGGACTGTATTCAGACTTCCATTTGCAAATGCGATCGCAAATATATGCATGCACGTAGCAAGGAACACCCACCAAAACCCCGGTCACTCCCCTTGCTAATCCGTGCTCACATAGACTTACACCACCATAGACCACCTCTATCTTTCTGTGTGCCGTCCCGTGCGTCAATGTCCTGTCCGTACATGCGTATCATGATAATTGCACCCACTTTCCTTCATTTAAATGCATCGCTTCGCCCATTTTCACTGAAAATCTCCCGCGTGTATATTTGCGTTGCATATCCGAACGTATGTACACACGTGCCTATCATACGTCCGTCCGTTAGGCACTTCCGTGCAAATAGTCAATAGTCCGTGCAATAGGCAATAGTGCGTACGTCAACTACGTACAAAAAGTTAGTACGCATGCGCAGTTAAAACCTATCTAAAAATACGCACGAGAGTCGCCGTGAAAACGAAAGTCTGAATACAGTCCTAACAGAGGAAAGTTACTCCTGGGCTAAACCATAGTGATTGCAGGGGAGTCATATTTCATCTGTTGCAAACAGTATTAGTGTTGAGAGGTGATGTTTCCCAGCCCAAGTCTAAATAACAGTGTGATGGTAAAGCTGCTCAGTATCTGTGTGCAGTAAGCAATTCAAAGATATATCCCTGCACGCAAAGAATACAATTACCTTGACTCCCCCTGACATTGACATGGTTTTGCCCAGGTGTAACTTTCCTCTCTTAGGGCTGTATTCACAGATGCGTGTATAAAGGACGCAAATATACGCACGTACGTGGCAAGGCAACACCCATGACACTCCCCTTACATGGACGCTTTTTTGGTGACTTACGCGTCCATAGGGCAACCTTAACTGTACGTGTGTAGTGGTACGCGTATTTTCCTTCTGTACGTGCGTACATGAATAACTGCGCCCATATTAGTCCATTTAAATGCCTCCCCCATCCACTTTCACTAAAATACGCATGTACGCAATATAACCACGCCCCTCCGTACGTATGTCACTAAGTACAATTTAGAAACCTGGGCGTAATAGACTTCCGTGCCTAAATTCAACATAGATTGCGTAAAAAAGGTTACTACGCATGCGCAATTCAACCGTACCTAAATATACGCACTGAAAAAGTAGCAAAATCCGATCTGTGAATCAGGCCCTTAATTTCAAGCTCCTTTTTAGGTCTGGATCCAGTCCTTTGTCTTTAAACTGGGATTACATAACTTACACATCTTATACAGCCCCATAGTGATTACATGTTCCTCTGTAACACATGGAAGTGAATGGATAAGTCTCTTGTTGTGTCTGGGGTTTAAGTTTTGAAGGCACAACACATACTTTCTAAGATCACTCTCTTATAATATAACCATTGCATATGGCATCACAACCTATTAGAGTGATATGAATGTTTGCAGCAAAATCAGCACTTTAAACATATTTGCTGACTTACTGTGTTTTGCATGTTTTATTATACTGTACATGTAATAATACACATACTATTGGAAAGTCTTGAATTCGATCACTATAATGATTATTGCTTTTGATGGCGATGACAGGATGACGTTCCAGCCAGTGTTTTTGCAGTGCGTAGGTTAAGATATCGTGCAGTGAATTGACATAATGAAATGTGACATTATAATCTCAGGAATGCAGATGGATGAGGTGTGACATATGAGCCCTCTTAAGTGCCACAGCTTAAGCATGGGAACATGGCAAATCCAGTGTTTTCTTCTGACTGTAAGAAATCAATGTTTTCTTTCCTTTTTTTGTATTATGTGTAAATCAGACAAAAATATATACAACATGAGAACATCACTTATAGGCTTTATAACACAAACACACACACATATATTATATATGCGCTAAATGGTGAAAACCGAGAAAGAACATAAGTTTCAATTTCATTTTTCACATATAAAAGTATAAAATCTAAATATATAAAATTAGTTAAATTAGTAAAGCATATTGGGCCGGATTCATAACTCCGTAATTTTTTACATACGTGCCTAATTTTGCGATTCCAGCTACTACGCATGAGTAGTAACTATTTTTTGCTATCTACGTAGCGTTTTGTTACGTAGATTGCAAGCATGCGGTCTTTAAACACCAGATACTAGATTTACTAAGCTATGGGTTTGGAAAAGTGGAGATGTTGCCCAAAGCAACCAATCAGATTCTAGCTCCCACTTTCCTATTACATACTAGAAAATGTCAGCTGAAATCCGATTGGTTGCTATGGGAAATATCTCCACTTTTCCTTTCCCGCAGCTTAGTAAATCTGGCCCCAGGGCATGCATTGAAAATCAAGGAAACTTTATCTCACTAACAGGGTAGTTGCATCAAAAAACTGTTAAAAAAAAATATATGCTGCCATCATATGCTAACCCACAAGGTGGCGCTATGCAGAATTATGAATGGGAATCATTTCAGTGAAGATCGTTTACTACAGATATTGAGGGACATTGTTGATCTTTTAAAATTAGGAGCTCCTAAAAACCAAATCAGACGCTTGAGTCGATTGTGCATTGTTTGACACTACACATGGGGATGATTTTGGAGCTATCTGACGATTATTGTCTGATTGAAACGATCATCATCAGGTAACCCTCCAGTGTGTACCCGCTGAGGTGGAATAGCCATTACAATGGCTAGAGACTAAGGTCCGGATTCGTAGTTACGTAGCTTTCGCCTTAAGTACGTTGTTTTAAGAATTGAGCTACTTCACATGCATAGTAGCTTATTTACGCTATGTACGTACCATATCTGTACGTAGATTGCGTAAGCGCGGTCTTTAGACGTACGTAGATATAGCGTAGATAAGCTACTACGCATGTGTCATAGCTCAATTCTTATAACAACGTACGTAAGACGAAAACTACGTAACTATGAATCCGAACCTAATACCGTAGAGCAATTTAATCATGGTTGGTGTAAACATAAGGAAATATTTTAAAACAAATAAAAACGAGGATCAAATACATTCTAGGTCTATCATGGCTTTAAATAAATAGATAATAGACAGACTGGATTGTGTTAATTTCTATGGGCCTGATCCAGACCTCCATGTGGACCTGCATACAGCCGAACATGCCATCCCTGCGTGGATTAGACATGCAGATGTATAGGGACACCTGAGGTCCGTACAATAAAATATCCATTGTGTATCATCTACCAGGGGCATGCACACTTTGGACCATATTCAGACCTTGGAGGGAAAATCCACACTTAGGTGTCTAGGGCTCTCCCATGATGCTCCTCTCTCACTTATGGAATTTAGCTGACTACCGCGACCATAGCCCCACCCAGGGCCATAACTAGGGGTGTGCGATAGCGGCGGTCGACCAGGGCACTAAGCCAAAGTGGGGTGCCATTAAGTTCATTTTTAAGGTTAAACAGGTTATTAATTCAATGTAGGGAGCGCCATTTTTCCTTTTTGCACCTGGCTCTAAAATTTCTAGCTACGGCTCTGGCCATACCTAACTTCACCTTGCGTATTGTCGTGCGGACGTAGCGTTCAGATGTGTGGAAGTGCCTCCCCCCACCCACAATGCTAGTTCTCGCATGTACGGAGTATTGTCGCGCCCTGTCGTACATAGTTGAGCACGTGCGGGAATAAACTTCATACGCGCAGCGATCCAACGCGTAATGTCTTCCACGCACATGTGCAGTTCGCAAAAAAAAGCCAATTTTATTAAGTCTGAACACGGTCCAAAGTTCAAAACACCTGACTTCTACAGGCAGCTTGCAGAAGACGGTGTTGGATGGAGATCTGGATCTACAGCCATGTTTTTATTTTGATATGGAAGATGCGACACAGTGCAGTAATATTGAGAATATAAATGCGTATTTCATATACTCATCCCGGGCACAGAATGCTGAGGGTTAACTAGTGCCTGTAATGAGTGAGGACATAAATAAGTCTAAATAGTTCATTCAATTCTGATTCTCAGAGGAAAAAGTACCACAGAACAACATGAATTTGCGGCGTCATCATTTATGCTCTTGCCAATGTCACTGGCTCCCAGAAGGTTCCTGTATCGTTGCTGATTTCCTTACTGTTCACAGCACAGGCAGCAAACCTAGTTCCAAATAATCACTTTATCCCTTCAGAGACCCATCAGAATGCAGCGTGTTGCTGACTCAACACTGAAAAACTTACCCAGCTCAGACTTTTTCTCCAATAAACACTTCAGCGTATTCTAAGGCACTACAGTGTCAGTCAGCGTATTCTAAGGCACTACTGTGTCAGTCAGCGTATTCCAAGGCACTACAGTGTCAGTCAGCGTATTCTAAGGCACTACAAAACACTTCAGCGTATTCTAAGGCACTACAGTGTCAGTCAGCGTATTCTAAGGCACTACAGTGTCAGTCAGCGTATTCCAAGGCACTACAGTGTCAGTCAGCGTATTCTAAGGCACTACAGTGTCAGTCAGCATATTCTAAGGCACTACAGTGTCAGTCAGCGTATTCTAAGGCACTACAGTGTCAGTCAGCGTATTCTAAGGCACTACAGTGTCAGTCAGCGTATCCTAAGGCACTACAGTGTCAGTCAGCGTATCCTAAGGCACTACAGTGTCAGTCAGCGTATCCTAAGGCACTACAGTGTCAGTCAGCGTATCCTAAGGCACTACAGTGTCAGTCAGCGTATCCTAAGGCACTACAGTGTCAGTCAGCGTATTCTAAGGCACTACAGTGTCAGTCAGCGTATTCTAAGGCACTACAGTGTCAGTCAGCGTATTCTAAGGCACTACAGTGTCAGTCAGCGTATTCTAAGGCACTACAGTGTCAGTCAGCGTATTCTAAGGCACTACAGTGTCAGTCAGCGTATTCTAAGGCACTACAGTGTCAGTCAGCGTATTCTAAGGCACTACAGTGTCAGTCAGCGTATTCTAAGGCACTACAGTGTCAGTCAGCGTATTCTAAGGCACTACAGTGTCAGTCAGCGTATTCTAAGGCACTACAGTGTCAGTCAGCGTATTCTAAGGCACTACAGTGTCAGTCAGCGTATTCTAAGGCACTACAGTGTCAGTCAGCGTATTCTAAGGCACTACAGTGTCAGTCAGCGTATTCTAAGGCACTACAGTGTCAGTCAGCGTATTCTAAGGCACTACAGTGTCAGTCAGCGTATTCTAAGGCACTACAGTGTCAGTCAGCGTATTCTAAGGCACTACAGTGTCAGTCAGCGTATTCTAAGGCACTACAGTGTCAGTCAGCGTATTCTAAGGCACTACAGTGTCAGTCAGCGTATTCTAAGGCACTACAGTGTCAGTCAGCGTATTCTAAGGCACTACAGTGTCAGTCAGCGTATTCTAAGGCACTACAGTGTCAGTCAGCGTATTCTAAGGCACTACAGTGTCAGTCAGCGTATTCTAAGGCACTACAGTGTCAGTCAGCGTATTCTAAGGCACTACAGTGTCAGTCAGCGTATTCTAAGGCACTACAGTGTCAGTCAGCGTATTCTAAGGCACTACAGTGTCAGTCAGCGTATTCTAAGGCACTACAGTGTCAGTCAGCGTATTCTAAGGCACTACAGTGTCAGTCAGCGTATTCTAAGGCACTACAGTGTCAGTCAGCGTATTCTAAGGCACTACAGTGTCAGTCAGCGTATTCTAAGGCACTACAGTGTCAGTCAGCGTATTCTAAGGCACTACAGTGTCAGTCAGCGTATTCTAAGGCACTACAGTGTCAGTCAGCGTATTCTAAGGCACTACAGTGTCAGTCAGCGTATTCTAAGGCACTACAGTGTCAGTCAGCGTATTCTAAGGCACTACAGTGTCAGTCAGCGTATTCTAAGGCACTACAGTGTCAGTCAGCGTATTCTAAGGCACTACAGTGTCAGTCAGCGTATTCTAAGGCACTACAGTGTCAGTCAGCGTATTCTAAGGCACTACAGTGTCAGTCAGCGTATTCTAAGGCACTACAGTGTCAGTCAGCGTATTCTAAGGCACTACAGTGTCAGTCAGCGTATTCTAAGGCACTACAGTGTCAGTCAGCGTATTCTAAGGCACTACAGTGTCAGTCAGCGTATTCTAAGGCACTACAGTGTCAGTCAGCGTATTCTAAGGCACTACAGTGTCAGTCAGCGTATTCTAAGGCACTACAGTGTCAGTCAGCGTATTCTAAGGCACTACAGTGTCAGTCAGCGTATTCTAAGGCACTACAGTGTCAGTCAGCGTATTCTAAGGCACTACAGTGTCAGTCAGCGTATTCTAAGGCACTACAGTGTCAGTCAGCGTATTCTAAGGCACTACAGTGTCAGTCAGCGTATTCTAAGGCACTACAGTGTCAGTCAGCGTATTCTAAGGCACTACAGTGTCAGTCAGCGTATTCTAAGGCACTACAGTGTCAGTCAGCGTATTCTAAGGCACTACAGTGTCAGTCAGCGTATTCTATATATATATATATATATATATATACACACATTACTTTTAAAAGCAATTAGGAGTAGCATTTGGATTAAACTGAGGCAATCACAGTATAGATACACATACCAAATGTCAAAAATAAACTGGTTATCTGAAATTTCTGTAGTAAAGTGATTTCTTCAAGTACAAGTATCAATCCTCTCTGAATTAACTAACGCTGCCCAGACTATTACGCCGGGCGTAAGCGTAAGATCGGCTGAAAAGCCTATCTGGGCATGCGCCAGCCATATGTTGGCCAGCGTAACTACGGCAACCCCGGTCGAGGATCAGGCATTCGTAGTAGCAGCGTAGTAACGACTAAGGGGGCGTTCCTTGCCGTTACTATGCAAAGGTTAGTGTAGGTAGGCAGGGGGAAGTAGTATAATGAGGGAGGGAGGGGTTTTAGTAACTACGCTCCGGTCCCAGCGTATTTACCCTCGCTTACGCCGGCTGAAGTTAGGGTAGCCTTCAGCTGGCATAAGCGAGGGGAAATACGCTGGGGCAGGGGGGAGTGCATGACCTACGCATTGGTGTAGGTCTGGATCAGCCCCCATATCTCCAGAAAGACATAAATACATTAGAGACTGTGCAAAGAAGAGCAACTAAATTGGTCCATGGCCTGTGTCACAAATCATACCAAGAAAGGCTAGAGGAACTAAACATGTATAAAAAAGGCGAGAGAAACTCGACATGTATAGCTTGGAGCAGAGAAGGGAGAGGGGGGATATGATAGCAGCTTTCAAATATATCAAGGGTTGTGACCGGTTAGAGGAGGAGGCATTTTTTTAAAGAGAGTGGTGTAATAGAACACGAGGGCATGAATATAAACTGGAGGGCGGTATATTCAGTGGAAGTGTGCAGAAAAATGACTTCACTGAAAGGGTGATAGATAAGTGGAATAGTCTCCCATCTGAGGTGGTTGAGGCTAACACAGCTAACACACCTCTCCCCTGATGAAGCAGTAGCGATACGCGCACCGGGACCAATGGACATTGCAGTTCTCGGTGCACTGGGATACTGCCTCTCCTCCTTGCTGTGAACAATTTTTAGTGGGTTTAATGTTATCTAGATAGTGCTGGGACAGATACTGGCCCGTGAACGGGCGAAGCACAGCCGGGAGGCTGTTAGCCGGGTTTTAGGGACAGCCTCCGGTCTTTAAATTAGGTTTCCACACATGATGTATGATTCTTAGCGTGCTTTTTACTATATATTGGCTGTTGCTATTGCTTTATATGTCACATTCTCACTATTGTTCTCTACATATATATTGTATGATTTCTAATGTGCATGTTTTTATGTAATTGCACCGCTTATTATATATTTGCTGTTTTCTATCATTGAGCATGCTATATTATGTCTACTGCTCTATATGTATTATATGATACTCAGCATGCCTCTTTCATTTAACTGCCTAATTATTTGATACATCAAAGTGCTTCATATTATAGAGCTTGATATCTAATATGTTTTCCACATATGTACCTGCACTGGCAATTATTTGATACATTGTATTGTTACCACTGCTCTTATATAAATATGTATTTTGTTAGCTAGGAGGTGATTTACCTTCATATTTTCGCTGGGAAAGGTTTTACCTTTTATGCTTTTTTATATCTTGTGAACAATAAAATATGACTTTTTAAGATTATGGACCTGATTCACACTTAAAAATCTTCTTAAAATAAGAACTTAAAGTCACACCTGGGCTAAACCATCTTGATTGCAGGGGAGTCATATTTCATCTGTTGCAAACAGTACTAGTGTTGAGAGGTGATGTTTCCTATCCTAAGTCTAAATAACAGTACAATAGTAAAGCTGGTCAGTATCTGTGTGTAGTAAGCAATTCAAAGATATATCCCTGCATGCAAAGAATACAATTAAATTAATTCCCCCTGCAATCAACATGGTTTTGCCCAGGAGTGACTTTAAGTTCTTATTTTAAGAAGATTCTTAGGTGTGAATCAGGTCCTATATTATTAATTTTGTCAATAGAGGAGAACGTGTTTCATGCGGTGCATCTGAAGGGGTTTAGCTTTCTGAGTGTCTCCCTTGACATTTTTTCTTAAATTGTAACACAGTAGAACAGTTTAAACATGCTTGGAATAAAAAAAACGTGTTGGTGGCAAAACGTACGTCAGGTCTTCCTGGGTCCTTTACGATGTGCACCGGAGTTCCCGTCTTTTTCATCACACCGCAATACTTTGGACATTGTAATGTATATTGTGCTTGAGATTTTGGTATTGTAGATTAGTCAGGAAGGGCTAGGATACTGCCCAGAAGGGTGAAGTGTGGCCATGAGGCTGCTAGGCTCGTTTACCATTGGGGATAGTTTTCTTTCTGTAATCCATTTAGATAGCTTAGCCCTCCTCTTGTACGCTGTATACTGTATATCCCTCTCACGGTATACTATTGACCTTGCAGGATGTGTTTGTTTCATTTATGTTTATGTTTCATATGTCGCACATATGGTTTTAATTTGGACCCATTAAAAATGTATAAATTTTAACTTTATTTGCAGTTTGTGACTCTGGGCTGGATCCAGACCTAGTTAAGTGCATGAACTTAGTTACTCCTGGGCTAAACCATGTTGATGTCAGGGGGAGTCAAGTTAATTGTATTCTTGGCATGCATGGATATATCTTTGAATTGCTTAATGCACACAGATAATGACCAGCTTTACTACTGTTATTTCAGATACTGACCAGCTTTACTATCACACTGTTATTTAACTTGGGATAGGAAACATCACCTCTCAACTCTAATAATGTTTACAACAGATGAAATATGACTCCCCTGCAATCAACATGGTTTAGCCCAGGAGTAACTAAGTTCAAGCACTTAAATAGGTCTGGATCAGGCCCTCTGTCATTAATAATGTGTGCCACTAACAACCTAGAGGAGTACATGCATGAGAAATATATCTCCATAATAGACCAGCGTGTCTCCTATCTTCTTTTTGTTTTCGGTGCTTGGGATACATATAAGGATATCCTAAATCTCAAACTAAATTGAGGGTAAATAGGGTCTAGGGTCAGTATAGTTTTAAATAAACAACTGGGCAGACTGGATGTGCCATGTGGCTCTTATCTGCCATCACTTTCTAGGTTTCTATGTTTCCTTTTCTCCGCGTTGGCAGTTCAGTGGATTGATTGATTGCGTTGAAGTTGCAGGAAGTATCGCATGTACAGTGATCATATGTTTGCTCTCCAGTGGGGGAACGCATCACTGGCAGTGAATTAAAATCCATATTAACAATAAGTCTTCTGAATTGCCAGTGCGAGGAGAGGGAAAAATGAAAATCATGAACCATGCATCTGTCTATATTAGCCTATAAACTGATTTGAGCAACCACCGTTTTGTGTACCTTTGTTTAGGAGTATGTCTGGGATTAGCAGCTGACAGGGGTGTTGGTGCACAGGAGCTACTGTGGAGCTTTTAAGGAGGCCTCGCGAGTTAGCTCTCAATTTATACACATGATATATGACTCCATATAAGGACTCTCACTGCTTAGTTTAAAGACCACCGCAGTAGAAAGACTTTGCAGGTGTCTAGTGGCTTATCACATCAATACAGCTGTCATAGCTGTTGCCATCTCTTTTCTTCCTTTGGTGGTTCCTGCTGCCTGTTGGACACAGAACATTTACATGATGAAAAGGTGTAGTTTGACATACTGGATGTACCATTAACTGTAATCTAAGTTCCCATCTTTGGGCAGTATACACACCTAAGAAGCTTCAGCTTCTCAGGTGTGTATATTTAGGAAATTACCTACTATGCATGCATAGTAGGTCATTTATGCAATCTACGTACCAGTTACTTACACAATCTATGTACCAGTTAGTTACGCAATCTACGTATTAGTAGTTTAGTTAGAACAAGGTGGCGTAATGCTACCTCAGGGGAGTATTTAGGTAGAAGTGGGAGGGGGAGGGATTAAGATTAGCCGTGGAGAGTGTTGGGGAGAGCCATTGCCTGTGCGTAGTTTCATTTGAGTTAGGTGTGAATCCGTCCGCTACTAACTCACTCTTAGGTGTGAATACGCCCCTTTATCTTTTAACGTCATGCAGTAAAACAGTTCATATCAGTGGCATGTATGCTTTTCTTAATGCAAAATTGATATGATTATAACTGAGCTTTAAAGCAAAGGCGATGGATAAATGAAGATCATTTATGGAACCCAAGGCTATTACCATTCTGCCTCTCTCTATTTTTTGGTCACACACATAGGACTGACCGCATAACTGTCACTTTAAGTTGGGAAAAATCTGAGTTGTATGGTTACAGCATTTTCCACTTTTTGATTACTTTACTTTTGAAGTGTGAAACTATTTTACTCTCCGAGGCCTGGTTCATCTAAGGGAAGTTAGTGCATTTTTAAATTAATCTGAAGTTTAGAAGGAAAGAAACTTATAAAAACCCTACTTTATATAAATAATATGGTATGGTAGGTGGGGATAACATCTGTATCCTTTCAAGATTTAGAGGGACAGAATATATCCTGGTAATTGGCAAGTGAAAGCTACCAACTTATACTGTATATATAAGAATACTATAAAGCGGTGACATAACTAATACTCAGATGTTGTCTTATGCTTTTAGTCTAGGGGGAAATAGCTAAACATTACAAATATGATATTTTGGCATCTACAGATATTTCTCTTTGTTATATTTATTTAGTTAATTACTATAAACAAAGTGACAACATCCGTGCTTGTGAAAATGAGTACATTCTTGTGGGGTGTGCGGCTCCGGTCAGAACAGCCCAATTTCGAGACGGCTGTTTCCTCCCAGCCAGTTCGCAACTGGCTGGGATTTCGATTGCATATGCCTCGATGAGGCATAGCAATCAATCCACGGAGCACTGAAAGCTCTGTGCTCCGAAATGGTAAGGAAAAATAGTCCCCCCACTCCTTTCCCTAATTCTAACACTAACCCTCCCCATACAAATATACATACATAGCTTATTTCAGGGGCCCCTGACTAGAAGGACGCTCTTGCTGCTACGCTATTCATGAACTTATTATCAGCTGAATTTTATATTATCTTATGTTTTTTAATTAATTGATTTTATATACATTGTATTCAATAAATCTATTTGCTTCTATTTAGCGCTCCTACCTTTCTCTTTTCTAATGTTAAATTAAGCCCTATAATTTTATATGATTTTTTTAAGTTAAAGCATGAGTTATGACTAGGGAAGCCACTAGGAGTTTTGGGATCTGGGACATGGGCTTCGGCGCCCCATTCTCTATGGTCAAATGGAGGTCAGGGTGCCATGGACCTGCAGTTCTGGTTCTGGTGCTTGTGTGGGCTCCAATATATTGGACGTACCATCAGATGCCTGAAAGCTAGAATAGCTGAGCATGTGAGAAACATAAAAAATGAAATGACTACTCACAGTGTACCCACCCATTTTAAAGAAAGACACCATCACAATCCATCATCATTGAACTTTATAGGGATTAAAAAAGTCCTTAAAAATTGGAGAGGTGGAAACTATCTGGCACAAATTGCCAAAGAAGAAACTAGGTGGATTTTTGACATACAGAGTCTGGTGCCAAAAGGTCTGAACATTGATTTAGAT
>WWET01003823.1:118663-131693 GCA_011038615.1 Limnodynastes dumerilii | reverse complement strand
AATCTGGCCCGTGAGCCTGGTGGAACGCTTCCCGGATTCCAAAGAGAGGCTTGGCAACAGCTGAAGGCGACACTTGCCACATACAGTACAGACTTTGGCGGCTACAGACCCGACTATCAGCGCAGAGACCGGCGACTTCAGGAAGCGTGAAGTACGTCTAACCGAAGCCTGTCATCTAACCGTGAGCTAGGCAATCTGCCGAACGGTGTATTGTGTCTCCCAAAACTGTGAACTATTGACTGCAAATCTTTTATTATAGACTGGACATTTTTGCAATTTGATTTAGGCGCATGTGGATTACAGCGCTTGGCTTCGGTAACACTTAGCTACTGGGTGGTACATATTGTGTGCGCATTGCAATATTTAGATCACACTCCTGACTAGATACTTTGGTTTGTGTCTTGTACATTTCCACAGGTGGACTGCTAGTCTTTTGTATCTTCACAACATAGCTACTTTGTAGCCATCTGAAATTTCTACGCTACACTCCGTTCCATGCCACTTTAAACAATTACAAATATTGTTTTTTTAGTGACTTGGTAAAAGAAGGGGATAGCATATTTGAACTCATCCTTATTATAGATATAAATATTACTATATACCACTCCTAGCATTACCCACTCATATAGGGGCTATCTGAGTGTTTGGAGGTAAGAGGTGATTGATTTTGGTAATAGTGCTCATTCACCAACGTCGCTTAGTTTCCTGACACTTGATTTTTGTTCTACTTCTCTCTGTTTTTACCCCAAAGCGCCGATACCCTGATACTTTTTTCCTTTCTCTATGAATTGCATCCTCACTATTAGCTTTCACTCAGAATGTCTTGTCCTTGATACACTTTAATATTTCAGCATTATATAATTTGTCTATATTATAGTATTCAGCAAAATTATATTTAAAAGATGTATTTGACCATTGATCCATATGATCCATTCTAAAAACTGCAAATGCATTTATCTGCATTTGGGTGCAAAAAAGCACATTATGGGCCCCATTCTATTTGCCGCATTTCCAGTCTATTACAGTAGGTAAAATTCGCTGATATTTATGCGCACCTCTAAAGATCCCCCCCCCAAAAAAAAAAAACATTTGCGGGATTTGCTTTGCACTGCAAATAACACGGGTGCAAAGCTTATTGAATCGGGTCCTATGTTTTCCACATGAAATTTCAGATATAGTCAGAGATTTTCCAGTCATTTTTGTTCTGCCCAAACAGCTTTCTAATTCATAAAATAGCAAATTCTATTTGACAAATTGTTAATACAAACTATAACTGTTGCACTGAGAATGGAGTTAAAGGTATAGAAGAAATAAGATTGGGAGAGACACAAATTGTGCACTGCACATGTGCAAATTCCAGGCATCTGCTTACATATTCAACTGCAATTTAGTGGTTTTAGTCATTAAATTAGATCTTAATTTAATCTTAAATTTGAATGATTGTTTCATGTGTTTAAGGATGTTGTGAAATAGTTATTATAAATAAAAGTGTGCTAGCCAATATCAGGCATTTAAATTGTAAAATAAGGGCAGTGTTTAGTCCTTTTGATCGTCTGTTCTGCATGCATGGAGATACATGTGGAACAGTTAAGGTACAGATTCACTATCCACATGTTAGTAAGGGGAGTGCCTGCTCTCCAATGTACATTGGTAATCAGAAATTCCGTTGCGGAGGCTACATACAGAATTTCTTAGCAAATATGGATCAGGCCCATAGGTACCAATTCCCAGATTAAAATAAAATATTAAAACTTAAATTGTGAGACACACTACATGGCACAAAAAATATTTTTACATAAGGTGACATTCGACATTGAAAACCTCCAGTAATCTATTTGTATTTTAAAGACATTGGGGCTGATCCAGAGCTACGCCATAACTAGTGCTGTGGCCGTAGGTCTGGACTTTACTTTTTCACTGTAATTTAGACTTGGGCCTGGAAACATCACCTCTCAACTCTAATGCTGTCTGCAACAGATGAAATATGATTTCCCGGAAATCAACATGGTTTTGCCAAGGAGTAACTTTCGTCTCTTAGTTTCAAGCTATTTCTTAAGTCTGGATCCAGCCCATTGGTCTGATCCAGACTTAAGAGGCCTTTCTGCGTAGACAAAGTTGCTAAAGTCTGCACGCAAGAAGCTAATGCACTCCCATGACACACCCCTCTCGTATGCTGATTTTAGCTTACTTTCTTGTCCATAACTCTGCGTTAACATTTCCACATGGATCTCTATGTCTGCAGAGTGGGTATCCGAAATAAAGACAGCTGACAGCTCATTTTCGTCTGTCTGTATTTTGAAAATATGTCTAATTAGAAGGTTTTCATAATGAACTAACCCATTCATTGGCTTTCCGAAACCTGGCACAGCACCCCTGTGCACCAAATGGAACACTCGACTCGCACTCACTGCAGACTTGCCGCATGGGAAAGGAGGTTAGTTTACAGGGGGTGTCTTAGGGTTATGCTTCAGGGAGGGGTGTCTTAGGGCCAGGCTGCGGGGAGGCGAGTCTTAGGGTTAGGCTGCAAAGAGGGCTGTTCTTAGAGTCAGGCTGCAGGGAGGGAGTCCTAGGGTTAGTCTGCGGAGAAGGGAGTCTTAGGGTCAGGCTGTGGGGAAGGGAGTCTTAGTGTCAGGCTGCGGGGAAGAGAGGGTTAGGGATAAGGTAATGGAAGGAGAGGATTAGGGTGAGGATTAGGATAAAGGTTAGGTTTGGCTATATCCCAGTTGTCGCTGCGGATTCGTACTGGGGATCTTCAATTCCCTCACTCCACAGGGCAGGAGCAATCGATTCCAGAGCGGCTTCGAAAATGACTGGTAGAAAATGGCACTTTCTCACCGTGACCAACACTCATGCAGAACGTCCTGAAGTTTGGAAGTGCCTAATTTTTCACAAAATGTACAACCTAAATGCCTCCCCCTCCCATATTGCGTAAACTCTAATGTATGGAGTGTTGTCACGCCCTGATATCGGAATTTTGATTGTGGGGAAACCCATACCATTCATTTAGAGTTCCGGTGCATAACATCTGCTGCACACATACGCAGTCATAGTATGCACGCACAGTCCTAATTGCGCACGCCGCTTGTAAACGTTTTCTGTTTTTATTAAGTCTGGATCCAGCCTATTGTCCTAGAAAAAAATGAACCTATTATTGTGCTGTTGCTACTACTACTAGATTGGTTTGTATAGATTTTCAGTTTACAGGCATGTATGACCTATTTAGTGTCATTCTTTGCTAATTAACAACATCTTCAATGTGTGCCCTATCTATTTCTAATTATGCTAAATGTGAACTGTCAGAAACCAATTACTGATTTATTAATTTATTTGTAACCTTCATTAAATATAATATGAAACTGCAAAATAACAAGCTAAAGCTTGCAATGTCAAAGCAATCTTGTTAAGTATAATCATTTTCAGTTTTGTTCAAGAGGCACAGGTAAACTCTATTACTTCCCACAATTCCACTGAGGGGTATGTTTATCAAGTGGCAAGTTTACACCATCGGTATTCTGGGATTTTTCAGGTGGAATTTAAAACAGCATTTTTATCAAACTAGCATTAAACTGAAGTTTCCCGCATACCAAGTTTTGCCTTTAAATGCACAGATGAATACCTGGGGCCTCATTTACTAAGGGCGATTTGTGTCAAATCGCCGGCAATTTGCAAGTCTCAGGATTTACTAAAGCAAAATCTCCACAAACTCACCGGAGATGAGTGGAGAATTAAATCTCCGGTGTTTAAATCTCTTTAAAATACAAATCTCTGGATTTACTAAGGGGAGATTTTCAAAATAGCTTGAGTTTGGGCTTAAAGTCTCACGAGATAATTCTCAGGGGGGTCAGTGGAGACTTTGCTAAAATTGCTGGCAAATGGTCATGTAATCATGTGTCAGTGTATAAAAGTAAGGTGTAAATGTATTTCAGCTGCTTGTTTAGACTCAAACAAAAGCTATGGGTTTTTGAGTGCTGCATATGCATAGTGGATATTTAATGTGCAGTTTAGCTTTAATAAGATCTACATCAAGGATAGAGAAATATAACCATGACGGGCACAAATACAGTAGGGGTGTTACAGTATATATAAGACTGCACATATGCCTACATAGACATGGATATGCATACACAGAGCATATGCATATTCATACAAAGATTCCATAGTCAGGTAGATGCATTGAAAAACACAACTAGAGCAGCTTGTGAGTTACAGATGCAGTATCCCAGATAAATGAACCAATTTAAAATCAAAACACACCCAGAGATCACACAAGCCCATACATTCACGTCTTACACCTTGCATCAGTATTAGAACTCCATAACATGAGCATCCACATATTACAATAAATACAGACAACATTGCTGTAATGATCACACTTAACATGGAT
Source organism: Limnodynastes dumerilii (assembly GCA_011038615.1). Classification (NCBI taxonomy): domain Eukaryota; kingdom Metazoa; phylum Chordata; class Amphibia; order Anura; family Limnodynastidae; genus Limnodynastes; species Limnodynastes dumerilii. The sequence goes on along the minus strand of WWET01003823.1, from coordinate 127,309 downwards.
AAAAAAAAACACATATGCGAAATGCAGAAAAAAAATACTAATATACATCAATTGTTTATTTAATGCACCCATAAACAAACAAACACCAGAAAATGCTTAATGTAACCATTCAAACAGTTTAGCATTATTTATGTATCATCGGTGTCTTCCCCTCAACTCAGGCGACATCTGGCCTAATCAGAAAGTGTTTAGCATTTAAATAGTGTCCTGTGTGTGATGTCTCGTGATTTCAAGCCAAACTCCAGCGATTTTGAGTGTAAAAAAAAAAAATTCCCAGTACTTAATATTAGAGTGAAAAAAATCGCCTCCAACTTAAATCATCGTTAAAAAATCGCTGGACATCACCGGAGTTTACAAATCACCTTGCAAAATCGCCTAATAGTAAATACAGAGATTTTTATCAAAAAATCGCCCCCCAGTAAATGAGGCCCCTGGTGAGAAAACTAATACTGTGTATTAAATTGTATTCATGTATTGGGGCATATCTGGTTGCGAGACTCATCTTAATACTCATCGTAATTCCATATATAGCTGTAATTCCATTTTTGTCATATAGTAACAAATTTAAATGGGTTTGGCAAAGCTATGCGGATAACATTTATTTAATGGTGCTTAATCTCAATAATGCTCAATAATTTACCTCTAAACTGGTAAGTTCCTCATGTCTCATAAACTTACCGTATGCCTTTATACAGATTTAAGATCCCCCAAAACTAAATCACTTGTGATTTCATTATGACCTCCCCAAATCTCCAGTGGCTTTACATACTTGATGCTTCACATACTTTTACAATATACATACCTGAAATCTCTGATGGGTTAACTGTACAGAGCACATATTTCAGGTGACTATAGGGCAGAACCTCCCATCTTTTCTGACTATACTAACTCCTCTCTCAAATACCTGTTTGTGGCTTTCTATATGTGCAGCCCACATATCTCTGTGAACCATAATATGTATGGTCTTAATACTTGCTACAGATATATAAGTTTTCAGAGTGCTCGAATACCCAGTATAGCTTTGCCAGCACTTTAAATGGTCCACTATTCCATTGATTCAGTAACCAATGAATTAGGAGTAATTTTTTTTCTTTAGACAAGACCAAATTTCTATTGCCTTGTCCATGTAAAGCTACTTGGTTGATATTCCAACCACCACCATCAAAGAAATACAAATAAAAATGTAACATAAAGTGTGTGTCTAAGTTTTTGTAGTAACTCCAGTGGCAGTTTGCATGTAAATCATGCATGTAATGTAAGAAAAATCTTAAACTTTTTATGCAAATAATGATGTTATCCATGTTACATTATGTTTTATTCTACAGTGGACAAAAGAATTGACATTTAGACTGAAAGAAGAAAAAGAAAATATGGACAAAGAACAACAAGAAAAAAAAAAGACGGAAGAAGAACATTTCAAAGAAATAATGAAAAAAAGAGAGCAAAAACTAAAGAAAACAAGCAAACCTTATGAACTCCTTTAACATTTTAAAGCTATAATGAAAGGATATAAAGCATCCAAATGGGGACAAAAGGAGAGAAAGTGTCATTCATAGCATTACTGCTGTTGGGTCATTTAAATAAATGTTATACTGAAAAGTACCTTAATAACTCCATCAGGAACAGGGAATTTTTGATGTGTTGCATACTCAAAGGTCTCACTATCTGAATTATTTAGGACTATCCCAAAGGGTTCTCTAAACATATACATTAGCAAGTGAATGTTATACAGAGATTACCCAGAGGATTTTGGGTTAGATCCAGAATTCAATGAACAATAGCTACTGCGCATGCGTAGTAGCTATTGTACGTAATCTGCGTATCATTTCGATACATAGATTGCGTATATGCGGTCAAAACGATACGCAGATTACGTACAATAGCTACTTTGCATGCGCAGTAGCTATTGTTCATTGAATTACGGCCGTCTATGGAAGACAGACGTAGTTCTGGATCCGGCCCTTTGTATAATTTTAGTTCAAATGAAGAAAGGTACACTCTAAGGGCTAGATTTGCTAAACTGTGGGGAAAAATAAAGAGATGTTGCCTATAGCAACCAATGAGATTCTAGCTCTCACTTTCCTATTAAATACTAGAGAACGTTAGCTAAAAACTGATTGGTTGCTATGGGCAACATCTCCATTTTTTCTTTTCTGCAGTTTAGTAAATCTAGATCTTAATGTAAGAATGTGGGAAGTTCCAAAGATGTTGGGAAGTCGCAACCAAGTAAGGCCTATTAATGTAGTCCTGGAGTACTGGATCCAGGCAAATTTTTTGAAATAGGAAACTAGCCCATATGTTATTTTATTGCCACAGGTCGTTATATTGTTTTATTTTATGCTTCTCTTGTGTTGACAATCGTCATTTAGTGTTGTAGGAGGTGTGCAATGCTGTTGGAAGGATTTCTGTTTGTACTGTATAGTCTTCATTGTTATGCTTTTATCTTGTCTGATTATTTCTCAGGAAGATATTAAAGAAACAACCAGGTAAATGCGCATATACATAAAAAAGAAGGGTTCAAGAATAGTCATATACATATGGGTAGTAATACCAGTGCAATCCTAGCTTACAGCCTATAATAGACATCCTTATTTTGAAGCAAAGTCTAGTCCATAATGACAGAGCCAAGATTGTTAATAGTTAACAGTGTTTCTTCCTGCAATTGGCTATATCTAGTTACAAATGTTCTCAGTGGGCGTAACGTTTCATTCTTTAACTTTCTATACCTAAAATGTTAGCTGTAGAATATGTATGTTGTCTACACTTTCACACAAAAGAATACATTTTGAGACAATGGGGCTGATTCAGTGGTAGGAAGCTCAATCATCCCCTGGACAACTATGTTAAAGATTTGCTCCTTTCTTTGCTTCAATATCTATGAAACAGGACAAATGTTAGTAAATTATGGTCCTAGCAGCCTGGATCTGCAGTCATCATTTCACTGATCTGCAAAGCTTTTTAGAGAGCCTTGTATTGGCTAAATATGCTCTCTGTATTGTCTGGCTATCAGTAATATGCTCTCTGTATTGTCTGGCTATCAGTAATATGCTCTCTGTATTGTCTGGCTATCAGTAATATGCTCTCTGTATTGTCTGGCTATCAGTAATATGCTCTCTGTATTGTCTGGCTATCAGTAATATGCTCTCTGTATTGTCTGGCTATCAGTAATATGCTCTCTGTATTGTCTGGCTATCAGTAATATGCTCTCTGTATTGCCTGGCTGTGAGTAGTATGCTCTCTTTTGTCTGGCAGTCACTAGCATGCACTCTGTATTGTCTGGCGGTCAGTTCTATGCTCTCTGTATTGTCTGGCACTCAGTCACTAGCATGCACTCTGTATTTTCTGGCTGTCAGTCATATGCTCTATGTATTGTCTGGCAGTCACTAGCGTGCACTATGTATAGTCTGGCAGCAAGCAGTATGCTCTATGAATTGTCTGGCAGTATGCTCTATGTATTGTCTGGCAGTATGCTCTATGTATTGTCTGACAGTATGCAGTAAGCTCTATATATTGTCTGTCAGTATGCAGTATGCTCTATGTCTGGCTAACAATAGTATGCCCTCTGTATTTCCTGGCTGTAACTATAATACTTTCTGTGTTATCTGGCAGTGAGTATTATGCTCTCTGTATTACTTGGTAGTCACTGGTTACCTTTGAGAAAGTTTAGTGGTGAAACGCGCTTTAGGTAAGGGGGGTATTCACACATAAACCCCCCCCCAACAGCGCAGTAGTAAGGAAGTGTATCTCCCACAATCAGGCAGCTCATTCCTCAATAATTGCAATCATGCTAGTTTGCAGTTACATTATATAAAATTGCTTGGCAATTCAGCTGTGTCCGACTTGAAGCGACACTTTAAACGTTAGTCATTTTGGTGTGCATACATTCTAATGACGTTCACTCTAACGATCAAATTAGTGGTGCTTTCTATCCATTCAAGTTTTGGGATATGTAGTGGTGAATAAATATTGGCCCACAATAATTAAGATATCATTGATCAAGGTATTAGGAAGCCACTCATATATTGCATCATAGTATATGATTAGTATATGTATTCATAGTATATGAATTGTTAAGTTGTAATCAATATGTTTTCACCATCATCTATTATATTAATATTTAATATTATTGTTTTGTGGACCCCTATATATGATTTACACATCCATACGTTTTAGCTGTTTTATTAAAATTTAAAGATAGGGCTGGATTTACAATGAAGAAGCTGAATTAGGTACACTACATATGTGTCAGCTGTGATTAAGTACTGCACATGCACAGTACCCATATTTGCGCAACTGAACAAGCGGTCTGATGCTGCGTTCTGTGCATGGGGGCCTGACCCTCTCATTATGCGCACGAGATACACATGGTGGGTGGGCTTAGGTGTTTAAATTGTAGAGTGAAGGCTTGTCTAAGCCTTACATACAATTCAGCGTTACACATGCACAGTGATGATGCAGAATACGTAATGTAGGGTCGGAGGCTAACGTATGGATTTAACACTTAAATCCGGATCAGGTCCATAGTAACTAAAATAATGGTGGAATATACCGTGAGCTTATTGTAGTATATGGTTGTCTAAAAAAATGGGGATTCATTACTTTTTGAACTATATCAGACTAGTACTAGCTCAGTGATTTAAAAAAAAACAACTATTTGATGTATTGGTATACTGTTGGATTAATTGTTTTTATTTGAACCTGGCAGTCAGTATTATACTCTCTGTATTACCTGGCAGTCAGTAGTATGCTCTCTGTATTACCTGGCAGTCAGTAGTATGCTCTGTATTATTTGACAGTTATTAGTATGCTCTCTGTATTGCCTGGCAGTCAGAAGTTTGCTCTCTGTATTTCCTGGCAGTGAGTAGTATGCTCTCTGTATTATCTAGCAGTTATTAGTATGCTCTCTGTATTATCTGGCAGTCAGTAGTATGCTGTCTGTATTACTTGACAGTCAGTAGTATACTCTCTGTATTACTTGACAGTCAGTAGTATGCTCTCTGAATTGTCTGGCAGTTATTAGTATGCTCAGGGCTGGATTAACCACGGGGCGATTGTCCCGGGGCCCCCACACACAAAGGGCCCCCACAAAGTGCAGTGAAAGAGGATGGATGTCAGTGATTGACATTCTCCTCTTAAACACAGTTTATCGCAGCTGCCGTCATATTCCGGCAGCCGCGATAGTGTCGGCAGCTGCGATAGTGTGCTTAAGAGGAGGATGTCAATCACTGACATCCATCCTCTGTCACTGTAGCGGTAGTGGTATGAACTGTCTGGGGGGGGCAGCAAGGGGACATAGGCTTCACCTAAGGTCACGTGTGCGTCATAATTCTGCAGAGCGCGCGCCGCGGAGGACAGAGCCGGAGGAGAGGCAGCAAAGGTAAGGTTTTTTTTATAGAGTTCTTATTGAAAGTGGTTGGGGTCAATGGGGATTTGAACATGGAGGGGGCACAAAGGCTGATGGCCATAAAGATGGGCAATAGTGTTAGCTGGACATAGAAGGATGAGGGGCAATAATGCTAAATGGACACAAAAAGGGACAATAGTGTTAGCTGGATACAGAAGGAGGGGCAATAAGCCTGAATGGACACCAAGAGGTGGGGGCAATAAGGGTAAATGGACACAGAAGGAAGGGGCAAAAAGGCTTGTTGGACAAACAGAAGGAAGGGGCCAATAAGGCTGACTGGACGCAAATAAAGAGGGGGGCCATAAGGTTGCCTGGGCACAAAAGTAAGGGGCATTAAGGCTGAATAAACACAGGAGAGGCAATAAGGATGGGTTGACACACATAAAGAGGTGGCAATAAGAGTGGTTGGACACAGAAGGAAGGGGAAATAAAGCTGGTTGGACAAACAGAAGGGAAAAATAAGACTGGCTGAACACATAATAGATTTAGTTGCCCAGAGGCCCCAACAGACCTAAATCCGGCCCTGAGTATGCTCTCTATATTGTCTGGCAGTTATTAGTATGCTCTTTGGGCCTGATCCAGAACTACGCCTCGGAGCGAATTTACACATGGCAGAGACGTAAAATCACTGTTTTATACGCACTGCGCATGCGCACCATAGAAAATACGCACATTAGCGTAATTCGCACCATAGAAAATACGCACATTAACGTAGCGTAATTGTGAACGTATGGGCCATTCACGTATGTGTCGCGTAAATACTTACGTGTGGGCGTGCCTATTTCACGTTAGTCCAAATTACGTGTGAAATACGTGAAGTAGGCGGGGGGTTGTATTTAAAGTGTACAGTATGGGCGTGCTTAGCTGCGTAAATTCGTCTAGCCCATACGTACGTGTGCGTATGACTGCGGTTACGTTGTTGAAAGTTAAGGCAGGGTTTGGAAAGCGTATCTTGACAAAATACGTCCGTGCAAGGGATGTGCCTAGGGGAGTGTAACGAATTTACGCGCACGAAAATACGCTACGCGAATAAATGTACGGCAAACGTAGTTCTGGATTTACCCCTTTGTGTTTATTGGCATTAACTAGGTTGCTTTCAGTCCTGATGGTAGCTTATGACATTTTTAACATCCTTTTCAATGTGCGGTCTGTTAGGGAACAGAATTTTCTGTGACATATCAGAAATTAATTTGCCTTTTTCTAGTAATATGAACATGTTAAATTTAAAAGAAAAACTGTATTAATTTATGACAGGTGCAGCTGTAGTGCCTACTTTTTGGAGATTAAGAAGTATATGCTGGTTTACCACCACTACAGCTGTTGCTGGCAGTAGACAACAGCTGGAGAGCCATACGAAGCGTGAGCCTGGTCTAGACTGTAATCTACTGAGACAAGTTATTACTCGCAACCAAATGCTTTGTTTTATGTAAAGTTTCTTATTTTCTGTGTTGTAAATCAATATTCCCAGTTTCAGGGAAACAGCCTCAAAACAAATAAAGCATAAACAATTAAGAAGCAAGGCCACTAGACACCAATTACATTTCATGGAATATACTATATATAACAATACATGCTATTTTTAGAATTATGGCTTCCTGAAGGGTACCATGAGAAGAGGTAAAATATCTGTTTGGGATCCGATACTTGGAATTCTAAATTAATTGAAAATCCATGACTATAGGATTATCACGGACTGACTTGGTTGGGTTTCCGGGGATGTAATAGGGGTTCAGCGAGGTGATGGAAGCTTGAGGGTTTAATGTTCTGTTCATGGGTTTGGATAATACAGGGCAGGCTTGACTAGACTAGAAAAGGCAGGCTTGACTTGTCTGGACTTGACCAGGACTGAATTAGAACTTGACAAGCTTGGCTGGACTGGACTTTACCAGGACTGGATCTGTTCTTGACAAGCTTGACTGAACTGAACTTGACAAGCTTGGCTGGACTGGCCTTGACCAGGACTGGATCTGGACTTGACCAGGACTGGACTGGACTTGACCTAGACTTGACCTTGACTAGATCAGGACTGGACTTGACTTGACCAGGACTGAACTGGACTTGATTTAGACTGAACTAGGGCTGGACTGGACTTGACCTGGACTGCACCAGGACTGGACTTGACCTGGACTGGACTGGACTTGGCATGAACTGGATCAGAACTTGACTGGATAAGCACATAGACTGGGCTTGAACAGAGCACAGACGTGACCTGAATCAGTAGAAGAGCAATAGCAGTTCTGCACTACTGCAACCAGGCACCCGGAGAGACCAAGTTGTTCTGGCACAGGACTGCCTGTGCAGCAGGTTTAACCAGGATTGGATAGCCTGGTCACATGATTCCTTGTCCTTATCTAGTGAACAGCTCCTCCACGTAATCCATTAATGCGATGTAGAACTCACTCATTCAATATCCATTTTCAGTGTGCACAGTTACTCTTAGAAGAGAATGGAATGGGTTCATGTTTAAAGATTTAGGAATTTAGTACAATTTGTAGGCAATATGAAAAAATGTAAAGCTTTGTGTATGTGTAAACATACTTAGTTCTCATTTCATGTAGTTCATGTTTTAATATAGAACTATGTAACTTAAAGGTGCTATATAAAAACCCATTAATGATAAATAAAATAAGTTATAAATCCAATTTGTCTTGTAGGATTTCCATTTACTTTTTGTTCATAAAAAAAATAAGGTAAATAAATAAATAAACAAACAAACAACTTTACTAATTAAAAGAGGTTGCCCCTGATATGAATTAGGATCCTTAAAGAGTATAATGACATAATACTGGCTGATGTATTTGACTTCTCGTTTATTCTTCTTGTCTGTCCTGCAAAACTGATTGCAGGCTCCTGACACTTGATATTGTATTCAGCTTTCCTGTGGTTTCTTTTCTTTCACCTACAGGATAACGTTCCTGGGTGCTGGTCTGATTATCCTGCATTCTGTACACACTAATCTCTAATTCCTAGCAGTAAGGTCCATGAGATTTGGTAAATCAACTTCTTTTTTAAAGGCTCCAGACCTGATCCAGATCTAGAGTTTGCACTCTCCTGTCACTCCCATCTCTTGTGTGGCGTTCTGGACACACCCATGTCCAGAACCCTAGCTTAACTCTACACGGATCTACGTCCGTCCGAATCCGAATGCATATTCTGCTAGTCGTCACCCTCGGATCTTGATTAGCATGCCTAACCTAACCTGTCTGGGAGGGATTAGGCATGCAGAAGCCAAGTGCCCAAAC
>WWET01003823.1:103164-115596 GCA_011038615.1 Limnodynastes dumerilii | reverse complement strand
ACGCTTTTAAGCCGATCTTACGCTGCTGGCTGGCGTCTTAACGCCAGCCAGCGTAGGTCTGGATCAGGCCCAATGGATCTACAGTGATCCCACAATGAATGTTTCCTACCTCATTTTCTGCTGTAACTTCTCCTTGTAAAATACTGTTTGCAAGTCATTTACATTATGGCTAAGCCAACATTGCATTAAAGTGTGATATTGCATACCAATATGTTCATGTCAGAGTATGCTTATCTAGCTCAGTATTTGTCCCACTGTTGCCATTAAATCTACAGGAAATCCATTATTAAAAGAGTAAAAATATAAAAATACTGCATCAATGTGATTCCCATACAAAGTAAAACTTGTATATATGTGGTTTATTAACCAGTCTGATGACATTTATTTAATAAGTGTTTTTGCCAGTGATATAAATTCATTTCAATCATAACACATGCTTTGGAACACATTGTGCCACTGGTTTACTGGCTGTTCTTTATGAGCTCTTCTCCCTTGTGAAGGTATGGGGAATAAATAAGAAATGACATTCGATATTATTTCTCAGGGCACAGTGACAGTTACATATGACTGATGATTCTGAAATAAGGAACAACATGTTATGTGCACTAAAATACATTTGGTAATTTCTCAATCAATCAAAGTAATGATTTCAGCGATGAATGATGCAACTTTACTCAGTGGTATTTTAGAGGGAAAAACATAGAGCAAAGCATTGATAATGAGGAAACTGCCATGATTTACCTTAACCTGTTCTTGTCACTCCATTTACTGCAGTTAAGTCATGATGGGTTGTATTATATTGTATTATTAATAGTTTGTTCTAAATATAAACTATAATTTCTGCTTTTCTCAGAATGCTTACTCTGAATACCTCAAGTAAGTTTTAAACACGTCTACTGTAGTCTACTGTGTACTGTGGTCTTGGAGTAAATTTTTCCAGGAAATGTATTCCTATATTGTGTATGGGAGTTGACTTATTTAAAAAGCTTTGTACATAAAAAAGGTATAGATGAGAACATTAAAAGAGGTCGAAAATGGCAAAAGAAGAACGAGTACACATGTTGAAAGTCATGTGGATGGAGTCATTAACTGGTCTTTTATTACATCAGACAAACTTAAAACTTCATTTTCAAATCATTGGGGGGGGGGGGAGGCTTATTAGCTTTTATTTGGAGATGAAGCAATTTTTTTAAATTACAGCACAGTAATGGAGAAACGCTTAGCGAGCAATAAAATATTTGTGTAGCCGGCTTGGTTTTGACAAAGGCAGTCAGTGGCTCATATATGCTCCTGGATAAATTATAGAGAGGAAAATATATTTATTTTTCCACTCAGTAAACATTTACTGATAGATAATACACATCCCCTCCCTCCGTGTTCCAACTTTTGTATGGATGTAGTTTCTTTGGGTGTGGTTTTCTGGTATGATGGTCTGTTTTGGAACAGATCATCGTGCAGCAGTTGACTGGTGATTGATGGTAATTGCATTTTATACAGCAGCAGCGCTGCAATTCCTGGAGTTGCGAAGATTTCTCCGCCAACAGGTAAGCATTTGCATCCAACTCTTATCCTTAACCATCCCCTAACCTTAACCCTCCATTTTTACACAGCCTAACCTTAACCCTCTTCTTAAGCCCTAACCCTAACCTGAGTCTGATGCAGCCATCACAGCCAACATTCTTCAGGCCTATAGACCAATAGTGGTACTTGCCTGCGCTGAATGGGCCAGCAAACAGAGATTGAAATCGGCTTCTATGGTCCAAAACAAGTGGGACCTTAAGGGGAAAAGTGTCTCTGGACTCCCACTAAGGACAAGGGGGAAACAAGTAACAAATAATGATAGATGGTATTACCCCACGCCTATGAATATTTATAAGTCTGACAATGTACTCAGAATTAATGTTTAATGTCAAATTAAAATACTCTTGAATGTCTATGTAAAGAACACACACACCGCAGATAGAGACACATTGAATGATAACAAAACATGAAAATGTAAACAACACTTTAATTATTCAGTTATAACTTACAGATGCAGCAACGCATTCTTAGGCTGCTGGGTTGCTTGTCAAAAGGGGCTCCATTTACTAAATGGTGAACACTTCGTTTACAGGAGATAAAGACCGTTTTTACCTGAAAACGGTCTTTATCTCCTTAAAACAAAGAGCTCACCATTTACAAAACTATGATCGCCATGGAAACCATGGCGATCATCAGCTTCTGCATCCCTGATCACCGGCCCGCTCTAATGAATGCGGGCCGGCTGATTGCTGTATCTAATAAGTATCGGCATAGATTTTAACAATCCGCGCCGATACTATATATAACGCCATCTGAAGATGGCGTTAGTGAAAGTTTTTCAGCTATCTCCCCATATACCCCCCTTTTCCTCCCCCTAATAGCTGTTTTTAAGTGGAGGAAAGGGGGGGATGGTGTATATAGGGAGACCGCTTGAATGTCTATATTAAATAGAAAATATTTTTCAAAAAATTCTTGTGTTTTTTTAAATAATAAATAAAAAATGTTAATTATAAACAACACTTTAATTATTCAGTTATAACTTACAGATGCCAGCAACGCATTCTTAGGCTGCTGGGTTGCTTGTCAAAAGCTAAATGGTGAACACTTCGTTTACAGGAGATAAAGACCATTTTTACCTGAAAACGGTCTTTATCTCCTTAAAACAAAGAGCTCACCATTTACAAAGCTATGATCGCCATGGAAACCATGGCGATTATCAGCTTCTGTATCCCCGATCACCGGCCCGCTCGCTGATTGCTGTATTTAATAGGTATCGGCATAGATTTTAACAATCCGCGCCAATACTATATATAACGCCATCTGAAGATGGCGTTAGTGGAAGTTTTTCAGCTATCTCCCCATATACCCCCCTTTTCCTCCCCCAGTTGCTGTTATTAAGTGGAGGAATGGGGGAGATGGTATATATATAGGGAGACCGCTTGAATGTCTATATTAAATAAAAAATAAAAAATATTTTAAAAAAAATTCTTGTGTTTTTTTTAAATAATTCTCCAGGCTCGCTGCGATTACTTAAACAGCGCTCTCTGTGCTGAAATTAGTAAATGGACCTCAATGTCTCTCCTTGAAATAATGAGGACTCGAGTGGTTAGAGTTCATATGCAGTACAAATGGAGTACAAATGCAGTACAAAATTCAGGTGCACATGTCAAATGACACGCATTGCTTTGGTAGAAGCCGGCAGTCAGTGGAGCTATGTTGTGAGTACACTGTGAATGTGGGCAGCAATTCTAGCGATCCTAAAGGTGGGACAGGTATCGTTGCCAAAGTTAATAATGGCTGAAAACAGTTCGGTACCTGTACTTTCACTGCTGTATGGGGATCCTAAATACACAGATCGAGTGGTTCCTGCGGTCTCTAGAGGGTTGCCACATGAATGTTTACTGCTGGTTAGCTGCAACCTCGCGGTGGCCTACGAAGTAAGTCATTCCTAATATGAGAACATTGCTGTTCCTAATTAAGGGGAGACTAAGTGAATTCAGTGGGGCTGATCCAGAGTTTAACAGAAAAAGGATGAATCTGTACCTTGAGAAAACTATGTTGGACTATAGGGAAAGTCTAATATATTTTGTACAAGCAGAGTGAGTTTAGAGTTGGTATTTAGAAACAAAACTAGTCAGTATTTGTGTTCAATAAGCAAAACTGAGTGTGGTTCTCCGGTACGATGGTCTTCACTTTGAAAGATCATTGTACTGCAACTGAATGCAGACTGCTGGCAATTTCAAGTCATCCGTTGAAAGATAACTGTTTAACCTAACCCTGCCCTTAACCCCTTCCTACCCTTACCCTCCCTTTCCCACAGCCTAACCCTCCCCCATCTTCAGTCCAAGCCCTAATCATCCATCCCCACAGCCTAACTCTAACTGTCCATTCTTCACAGAATAAGCCTAACTCTCTGTGAACTGCAACCTAACACTAACCTTTCCCTTAAGCCCTAACCCTAATCTTCTACCCGCCGAAGCTGGCGTAGCCTGTCCTTGATCTACCTGCTACAATCGCCACATCCTGTAGCTATTGGGAATGAGGAAATAGGTTCCCTTCCAAATAGCAATTTTCTCATTTCCAAGCTTTTCAATCAATGATACAAATTTGCCCCTTTTAGAGCAGTCTGGATCAGCCCAGGTATATCTTAGTATGCAGAGGTTTATATAGCAAAATAACACTACTTCTTGTATACAGTAAGTATGCCATTGTCTAGAGATGCTACTGAACATTTTCATTCACTATGGTGTGCACAGTTTAATGGTAAAGGTTTTAACTGCTCTCCATTGGATAAACAGAGATCTTTTTATGTTATTTAATTAAATAACACAATTAAAAGTACATAGCAACGAAAATGTTTGTATTTTTTTTTATAACAATCTGTAGAAGCAAAATACATCCACAAGTAATTTATCTCAATAAATATCAAGATTACTTTCATAAAAGCTGATGAATGAGTGTCTGAAGTGTGCTTCTTGTGCTGAGCACTTAGCTTGTTGTATTGTACTGTAAATCATTATGTAATGCAAATATTTACTTCAGTGTGAAATCCCTGTGCAGTATCAAGGTGCCAGTATTGCAAAGGGCCATAAAGAAACACTTACTGTAAGTGTCATTTCAGAAGCAAAGCATAGAAAATAACTTTAATGAACCATTGCATTGCTTGATCACTGACTGTATAGTATCACACATAATGATAAAGGTCAGTAGTTTAACTATGGGGGGGCCCAGAGTGCGTCCTACATTTAGATAAACCCAACCAATAGGTACAATCTAGATGCAACTACAACAGGTTTTGGATTAAAGCCGCCCCTAGGGGGTTTGAATCTGGGCACTCGCCCTGGGCCCTCCTTGGGATGGGTCTCCTTCAGCTTCATTTTAAGAGCCGCGGCCACCTGCTACACTATATTAGTAGCTGTGTAGTTGCTGCCTGGGAGTAAAAGCGGTGGAGGTTATTCAGTACCACTATCTGTACTACTACTACCATAATACTTCTCCCCATAGCATGTACAAAGCAGCAGCACTCTACTAATATTCAGTAGCTCTGTGGAGCTGATGGATGTCAGAAAAATAAGTTTACAACAGTTCTTAGTCCTGAGCACTGTTTATAAACAGCTATACAGCTTTAGACTGCTCCGGTTGCTGGATGGGGGGGGGGGCCTGTTGTGGATAAATACGTTACAGCCAGATACAATGCAGCTGTATTCCTAGATACATCCCCTTTCCCCAGCAATCCAAATGCAAATACAGCATCATTCGCTTTTATGTATTACAGAAAAGATCATTTAAATGTATTAGAAATATTGCCAGGAATAAAATTATTATCAAATGGAATTAAATGAAAATATTTGCATTTACTGTTTTTCGTAAAAAATCAACAAGCATCACACAGTATAAGCAGCATTTCCATAGTTTTAGTGTAGCTCTCAAAGATAACATGCAAAAGCAATGGTCCAAAATAGGCTGTGTAGTGTTGACCATCTGGTTTAATGGACTACATACCTTGTGTCTGCTGCATATATTTAGCTTTAAACTATGTATAATTATTGAGTCAGTGGCTTCCATTTTCTTTTCTATAAAAAGTTCCATTAGAGTGTCATGCCATGTCTAACCCCCAGAATAGCTTCATGCAAGCATTATTTGGAAAGATGGATATGAGTAATGATAGGGCATTGTGTGTCCATTAAAAGTTCTGTGAATTGCTTTTTCATGTACAGTTCATAAATAATCTATGAGTTGAAAATGTTAATGAGCCGTATAAATGTGGGAGCATTAAATAAATATATCTAGTGTGTCACGAGAGCACATCTTTCTGCTTATATGTCTTATCATTTAGTTGTTCTTTCAAATTATTATAATTAACATAAGAAAAATTGAGCATTTCAGTGCTATCAGCAAAGTTGAATTTGGCAATGTCGTTGGTTGCAGGCTTTCAACTAAATATGTCTCTGTTAAAAGATAAAACATTTAAGTAGCACATCGTCTATCCCAATAAATTTACAATGAAATGTAGAGGCATAAAATATTAGGAAATGTCCATTCTAACCTAGTTTTCATTTACTACATACAATTTAAATAGGGCGTCTCATACAAGCACATTAGGTAGAGGGTTTTTTTAATCAAAGGCTAATAATCTGTATTGTACCTATTGTTACCGGTGAAACTTGAGGGTTCCTTAAATACCAGGGGCCAGATTTACTAAGCTGCGGGTTTGTGGAGATGTTGCCTATAGCAACCAATCAGATTGAAGATTTCACTTTCTTTTTACGTAATAGAGAATGTCAGCTAAAATTTGATTGGTTACTATAGGCAACATCTCCACTTTTCCAAACTTAGTAAATCTGGGTCCAGGAATTAAAGGAGATAACACAAGACAATTTGTAATCAACTATAATATTTAATAAAGAATTAAGCAAAGTACATGAATAATACTTGGTTTATTAAATAGTTATAATAAGTTTGAATTGATGACTATATTCATTTGTCATCCAGGAGTGAATAGGTGGCCCAAATAGCAGATAGGGTGGTTCAGCAAGTTCCCCTCAACAAACCCCCATAAGTAAACTCTTTGTGACCTTGGCACCCCCTCGAAACTGGTCTTAAAGCAAGAACACTCAATCCCATTCATAACTGCACACCCCAGCACTAGCGAGGTGGCAGACCATAAGGACTCAACTGCTAGGGTATGATGTCCTCCCCATCAAACATCGTCTGGAAAAATAAAAGGCAAGCAAAGATTAAATATAACAGTAGCAAGAAAAATGGCTGCGCTTCTATCCAACAAATTAAATATGTGCAAGTGTATATATAAATAATAGGGGTACAGCCAAGGGCCAAAGTGACCACAATGTAAATACAAGGAACAAAAGAGGTCCGGTGCTCCAAACATACATTAAATAACACTATGTGTCAGCACATACATAAAAAAAAATAAAAAAAAGAAACATAACAATACCAAAACTTTGATGGTGATGGGGGGTTCAGCATGCTCCCCTAAAAAAAACCTATACGCCACCCTCTTTTTGACCTTGGCACCCACACAAAACCGGGATTCCAGCAAGAACAGTCAATCCCATTCATAACTGTGCACCCCAGCACCTGGAAGGTGGCAGATCCTAAGAATTCGACCGCTAGGGTATGATGTCCTCGCATCAATCCCGGTAATGTTTTTTCCCCCAAATTTCCCCATGCTCCAACACCTCCATTTTGCTGACCCCTCCACTGCTACCACCCAACCATGCACCATCTGGAAAGGAAGCAATTCAAAGTAAAGATTAAACATAACGGACCGTATTCACAGATCCGTTTTCACGTGAAGTTGTGTGCGCATTTTTAGGTACGTTTTAACTGCGCATGCGTAGTAACTTTATTTACGTAAGTAACGTAGAATATACACACGTAAGTACTATAGGCACGGACATGTGAGTCACACTTGGGGACATACGTACAGAGGGGCGGGGTTGAAATACGTACCTGAAAAGTTACGTGAAAGAGGGTGGGGGGAGGCATTTAAATGAGTCTTTGAGGGCGCGGTTACATAAAATCACAGTATGGTATACATATACACATGTAAGAACACACGTAAAGTTAAGGGTACTCTATCTTTACGTTTACGATTGCACGCCCATGAGAGGGGAGTGTCATGAGTGTTGGTGGGTGTTGGCTTGCTACGTGTGTGTGTATAATTGCGTACTTTAAAAAAAACGGATCTGTGAATACTTCCCACCAATCCCTAAACCCAAAGGGAGGGAGATTCTGCAATAAAGAGACTGCACATTCTGCCCACTAGCTCTTAAGAACCTTCTATTTAGCCCACCCCCACCCTCTAAACCACCATTCCTTTACCCAACAATACTACTCTAAACAACTTAACTGTTAACCCTGTCCTTCTGATGTCTGATCTGCTGCTGTTTATGTCCCTGCAGCCTTATGAGGGCATTGGTTCTTTTACATTACGTGCCTTTTTTAAGACAAATGTCTAGCTATTCCTGAATGGAATTTAAGTTTGAAAAGAGTAGACTTAAAAAAATAATGTGTTAAACTGTAAAATCCACAAATAATTTTTCATATGCAAGAATCATAATGACAGCTATAATTATCAAGATGTAGCTAATATATATATAGGACCGTATTCACACTTAAGAAAGTGCTGCTTTTTTCCATGCATATTTTTGGGATCTGTTAAACTGCGCATGCGTAATAACTTTTTTAATGCAAATTACGTAGAATTTCGGCACGGAAATCCATTAGATATGGACTTCAAATCCATACTTAGAGAGATACTAACGGAGGGGCGTGAAAGTCTACCATAAGTAGGAAATTAATTAAAAGTGGGTGGGGGGATGTTTTTAAATGGCCTATGAAGGGCACGGTTAAGAATGTACACACATACCTAAGCAACTTAAGCACAAATATACGCCCAGAGAGTTAAGGCTGCCCTCCGGTGGCAGAAGTCTGCTAAAGTTCGTAAGTACAAGGGGAGTGTCATGGTAGTTGCCTTGCCACTTAGGTGCGTATTTTTGCGAATACGTGCGTACTTAGTTTACTCGTAAGTCTGAACATGGTCCATAGTACATATTGAGCCCAAACAAAGCAAGTCAACCTAAAAAGACTTTCATGAAAAGACCCATCTAAAAATAGATGAAAAACCCATCTATGCTATCTGTAGAACAAGTAAGTTGTAAAATATCAGAAGCTTCATTGGTTACTTATAAAATTCAGATTATGGCCTTCTGTTATTTTCAGTATGGCTGACATACAGTTGACTCTCTTCTAATCAGTGGTAAAATACTTTAGGAAGTCTGGAAGCAGTTTAATTATATTATTCAGAACTTAGGGGATAATCAGATTTTATAGTTTCTTTAAATTTAACTTAATATTAGAAGGAAATCGAAGCCGAAGTTTGTTTTATGTTTATGCCTTTTTTTTTAATGAATTTATCATCTTGGTGGTATAATGTTTGATTTTTAAGAAATGTTATGCTGCTTTTTCTGTTTTACTGGCTTGTTGTGTACACTCGTGAATACTAATACCTCATGTTAGTGCATGGTCTGAAGTCTTAAAAGCAATGGGACAAATATATATCTGTAAATATATAAACAAAATATATATCTAAAAGAAAAAATAAAGTAACAGGCACAGTGCTGAATGCCTAGACTACTAAATTGCAAATAAAATGTGCCACATTAGTAATGCTGTAAAGATATTCAAGCTGTCAGTTCAAAAAGGAAGATGTTATGTATGTTTGCAAATCAATGTTTGCTATAAGTAAAAAAGAAATCGAAGCAATAAAGAAGATAGAAAATGTTGGAACACACAAATTTTTGAATATGAAAACATGGCAGCATCTGTTTTGATTAGTAACATTATTTAAAGTATTAAAATATGTAATAAGTGGGGAAACAAGAATACATAATATTACATCTGTCAATTACTTGAACTCACTAGCAAATAGTAAAATGCAATGTGTAGAGAAACAGTTGCTTCTGAATATAAAAAGGATATCTATTTTTATGATGCAAGCAGTGTCCGATTTCCAATTAAGCACTTGTCAAGGGCATCAACTGGGACATTTTTTGAGGCTCTGGTGACTGCAGTGCTCGTGTAATAGAGCTTCCTGAGAGAGGGCAATTCCAAGACTTTTGGCTAAGTGCTTCATCATGTTATCTCTGTGATCTATCTCCTAGAAGGGCATCTTGTGCTACAGGGCACTAATATTGTTTCTTCGGTCAGCCCGCCTCCCAAAAATGGCCCTAAACTTAAGTTACAAAAATATAAAACAATTATTAGAACTATAGGCATCGGAACAGGGGGGGTGGATTTTGATGGGGCCTGCATTTTAAGGTTTATTTTACCTACAGGGCAAAATAATTCAAAGAATCAGAGGTTCGGGGCAAGTGCGCCTGTCAATGTCACTCTGTTGGACTAAAAAGACAGGTGCCCTGCGCTTCTACAGTAGGAAGGCAGGGGAGGAGCATAGACATGTCAATCATGAAGTCTGGCGCCCTCTGTTTCCAAAAGGTGCCTGACTGACAGAAAGAGTGCCAAGCATAGTTGCATTGGGCCTATGTTTTTTACCAGTCGCTGGTTGCAGTTTTTAGGGCTTTATAAAAAAAAATTTGTTGAAGGTGTCGGAGGAGCAGCGGGGAAGAAGATCAAGAAGTATATAAGGTGTGAATTGAAGGGAGGGGAGTTAATACGAATAGAGTATGAATGGAGGTGTGTGGTGTATGTGACCATTTATTTTTTCCTCAAAATGGGACATCTACAAATTTTTACGGGGACCCATTACTAAGTCAATGGGTGTGGTCAAAAAGTCATGGCCAGAGGATGCTTGTCTCTATGAAACAAATCAAATAAATTGTGTATCATCTGTTACATCCACAGACTGTTTTAACAGCTCAGTGTGAAAAGCGTGTTATACTATTAATTTTCAGTTACAGTGACCCATATAATTACAGTGCTTATCCTACTGTCATAAATACAAGGCAGAGAACATACTATAAGGACCACTTAAGATAATAGCAACTTCATCCTAGCTACCGCCATACAATACAGACTATATCCTAGCTATTGCCATACCATACACACTGCACCCTTATATCACCAAACAATACACATTGTATCGCTATACAATACACATTGCATCCTAGTTATCACCATATAATACATATTTCATCCTAGTTATCGCTATACAAAACACATACAAATAAACAAAATATTTTACTGGGCTACATTCAATGAAAGCAAATTTCTGAAAGCAAAACTATATGAGGAATTAACTAAAAAAGTATAGAAATCTACACATATTAAATATACTACCATCCAGCCTTTCTTGCCCTCTTGTGCGTCTCTAAAGCCATCCAATTTAACCCTCCATGTGTGTCTCTAGAGCCATCCAATCTCTCCTTGTATGTGTGCCTCCACAGTCTTTCCGCAACTTTCTTGTGTGTCAGACCAGCCAGCCTTTCTGCCCCTTGTTTTTGTGTTCAATAAGCCTTATTGCCCCTCCCTGTGTGTGTGTCCAGAAAGCCTTTCTGCCCCTTCCTTTTGTGTGTTCAAAAAGCCTTATTGCCCCTTCCTTGTGTGTGTCCAGTCAAACTTATTGCCGCTTCCTTATGTGTGTCCAGTCAGCCTTATTGCTCCTCCTTCCATGTCCAGCCAGCCTTTTTTCACCCTTTTTTATTATTTTCAGTCAGCCTTATTGCCCCTCCTGTGTCCAGTCAGCTTTATACCCCCTCCTTCTGTGTGTCTAACCAGTCTTATTGCCCACTCCTGTGTCCATTCAGCCTTATTTCCCCCCTCCTTCTGTGTATTCAACCAGCCTTATTGCCACTTTTTCTGTTTGTCCAACCAGCTTTATTGCCCCACCTTCTGTGTCCAGCCAGCCTTATTGCCCCCTCCTTCCGTATCCAGCCAGCTTTATTACCCCCTCTTTATTTGTATCCAGTCAGCCTTATTTGCACCTTTTTCTGTTTGTCTAACCAGCCCTATTGCCCCACCATCTGTGTCCAGCCAGCCTTATTGCCCCCTCTTAATTTTTGTTCAGTCCACCTTATTGGCCCCTTTTTCTGTTTGTCCAACCAGCCTTATACCCCCTCCTTCTGTGTAACCAACCAGCCTTATTGCCCCTTCCTTCTGTGTGTCTTCTTGCTCCCTCTTTGTATCCAGTCAGTCTTATTGCCCCCTCCTTCTGTGTCCATTCAGCCTTATTGCCCCCTATCTTCTTGTCTCCAGCTCTCTCCTCTGTGGTTCGCTCTGCAGAATGACGCCAGCGTAACCTTAGGCTGACGTCTTGTGAACGGAGCTGCCGGCGGGTGGAGGTGAGGCATCGGGACTCACCAATACCGGAGTACGTATGCAACGCCAAAATGTCCCGTTATCAAAGAGCAACAGGTGATATACAGTGTATGCGTCAATTTATAATTGCTGCCTAACTCGCCGCTTAGTAAATCCAGCCCTCAGATGTGGGGCAGAAAGACTTATGCTCCAGTTCACTTAAAAAGGGATAAAGAAGTTATCAAGGGATCAATATATGTATATTCTTGGGAAATGTGCAAGTGATTCTTTGGCAGAGTGGAGGAACATGAAAGGAGTTCAGGAGCAGTGGGGAAATTTTAAAAATGCATTATTAACAGCAACAGACCTTTGTATAAGAATGGTTAGAAAAAAACCCAGAAAAAGAAAGCCAATGTGGTTTACAAAAGAGGTAGCAACTACAGTGAAAGCAAAAAAGATGGCCTTTCGGAATTATAAGCAATCTCACAGTAATGATGACACGGAGGTGTATTTTACAAAGCAGAAGGAGGCTAAAAAGGTTATCAGAGCAGCAAAGGCACAAACTGAAGAAAAACTGGCCCACTTGGTACAAAAAAGGGGACAAAAGCTTTTTTAGGTATATAAATGAAAGGC
>WWET01003823.1:58566-75317 GCA_011038615.1 Limnodynastes dumerilii | reverse complement strand
TTGGCAGCGACCATGGTGAGCTCACTACCAGCATCCACCAGTGCCCAGATCTCTCACCCCTTCAACTGTACCATCATCCAGAACAGGGTGGACTTCGCCTGTGATACACCCGCACAAACCATGCTGACCATTGGCCGTGCCGCCTTTCCCGCACTGCAGTCAATTGGCTCTCCCTGTTTTGGGCAGTCTCGCTGCACATGACCAGGTTTGCCGCACTCAAAGCACACTATGCCTTTCGCTTGATGACTGGGACCTGGGTTCAAGGCTTTGGTACTGGTACAAATCCTGTCCTGGCTTTGCTCAATTTCCCCAGGGTCAGGTGCCGCTCAATAACCACTGCCAGCTCCTCATATGTCTGGGGATCCGCCTGAAAGGCCCACTGCTGCACTGAGCAGTCTAACACCTGCATAGCCTGGTCCAGTGCCACTTTCTCCACAATTTGCATGGCCGAGTTTTTACCCGGTTACAGCCAAGCATTAGCTAGCTGGTCAAGTTGAATCCTGGAAGGTTCAGAACCTTCCAGCCGCCAGTCATGGAATTCTTGGGCTTTGTTGGGGCCCTTCACTCCAATCCTGTCGAGTAGGCTTTCTGTACCTACCCTGTCAAACAAGGAGCCAGCTTGTCAGACCATTCCTCTTCAGTCCATTCCAATTGTGTGGGCATGTGCTCAAATGTGCAGAGGAATGCCTCAACGTTATCAGCCGGGGTGAGCTTAGGCAGGCTCTCCCACTCCTGCCCACCTTTGCTCAGCTCTTTAAGCTCTTCATACATCATCTGGCCCTGAGCTTGTTGGCCCTGTTATTGGGGTGTTGGATTTGTAATTGGGTTTGCTGCCCGGCAACCACTTCAGATATCATCTGGACCTGAGCTTACTGACCGGCAGCCACTTCAGATAACTTTTTCAGCATTTCCTCCATATTACCCTGTACTTCCCCTTTAAGGGGAAACTTAGGAGGCATAATATAATTTGCCAGCCCCACCTGACATTGTTACCTGACACCTGTCTGCTTTACTGGCCACTTTTAACACAAGACTGCAAACAATCTGCTAATGACACAGTGGACCTTTAAGGCTGCTTCTCACACAACTCTCATTAACCCCCAAGTTGCCCTGTCCTCCACCACAGGCACAAAACTGGATTAAGCGGTTTATTAAGCACACCACCTTTCTGGCTCCCAGGCTAGCTGCACAATGTATACTTTAAACACAACTTGTCAGTTTTAAAACACAGATACTGTAGCTGTCTTACCCAGGGTTCTCTGTGGTATATAGTTTCCAGCTGAGATGTGCCCCATGTTGCGCACCAAATGTGATACGGAAGCACATCACATGGATGAGATGAAGTAAAGTATTTTGTAGCAGGCAAACAGCATAACAGGTAATCAGCATCACCATCAGCAAGTTGGTTACAGCAGTGCAGCATGCAAGTGTCGCAGCATAATCCAAAGACTCTTCAAGTGCTCCAGTGGTCCCTATCGTAACCCAGTCCCCAGCCTATCACTTGGGCAGCTATTCCGCCATCAAGAACCTTGATCCTCTGTCCTTGAAACAGTTATATCAGGAGAGCACAGGTGCTGCTGATTAGCCCAACCCTGATCACACCAGTTTCTCTGCTGCTGCTCTAAAACCTGATCAGGATCCTCCACATTACTCTCATGTGGAGATATGTTGTCTCTGTCACACTCCTCCCCCCTTTGCTTTAACCACCCTGGTGAAGCTAAGAAATTTTCAGGTGAGCTTTCCACCTCGCCATCTTCCTACTTCCCTAGCTTCACCATAGGGTTGTTTGGAGGATTGGGACCTACAAACCTCCTGGAAAGGGCATCCGCATTGAGGTGCTGTTTCCCCGGACAATGCCGCACCTCAAACTTAAATGGCTGTAAGGCCAAAAACCAATGGGCCACACGAGCATTCGCCTCTTTCTTCATGTGCATCCATTTCAATCTAGCATGGCCTGTAACTAATAAAAACTCCCGTCCCAACAAATAATATTTTAAGGACTCCACTGCCCATTTAATTGCTAAGCACTCCTGCTCTACACTTGAATACTTGCACTCTCTGGGAAGTAATTTATGGCTAAGGTAGAGGACCAGCTTCTCCTCACCATCTACCTCCTAGGAAAGGACTGCCCCCAATCCTGTCCCAGAGGCATCCATCTGCAGCACAAACTGTTTTGTAAAATCAGGAGCTTGCAAGACAGGCTCTGTACATAAAGCTCTTCTTAAGTCTCGCCAAGCGGTTTCCACTAGTCTGGACCACGTTATTTTGTTTGGAGAGTGTTTTTTAAGACATTCGATTAGTGGTGCTGCTCTAATGGCAAAATCACGTATGAGCCTGTGGTAATATCCCACTAGACCGAGAAACGCCCTAAGTGGCAACTTACATTTGGGTTTGGGCCAAGCGTGAACCGCTTCTATCTTACTAGGCTGAGGTTTAACCTGTCCCCTGCCCACAATGTACCCCAAATACCTGGCTTCTTCCATACCAATGGCACATTTCTCAGGGTTGGCGGTAAACCTGTATGCCCATAGAGACTTCAAAATGGTCTCTACCTTTGGTAGGTTCAATTCCCAGTTAGAGTTAAAAATAACAATGTCGTCTAAATATGCAACTGCATATTCCCTGTGAGGCTGCAGCAACTTATTCATAGCTCTCTGGAAGGTTGCTGGGGCACCATGTAAACCAAATAGCAACCTTTTGTACTGAAATAGGCCTTTTGGGGTAGAGAAGGCTGTTTTTGCCTTAGCAGCTTCTGCCAAAGGAATTTTGCCAGTATCTCTTTGGGCCTGATCCAGAGCAACGCTCGCAAGCGAGCGTACGACGAGCGTATGCGAATTTTCGGCCAAAAATTCGCAATGCGCATGCCCAGTATGACAGCTTCCGGTCGCCCGAGCGTCATGAGCGAATAGCGGGCGTATCGTTAGCGTATTTTTCGCTCGCGGGGCGTATTTTTTTTACGATGGTCGGCTGGGCGCCCGTTTTACTACTGGGAGGCGGGGATAGCCATTTAAATTGTACAGTATGGGCGTGCTAAGCGTATTTTCTCAGCGTATTTTCTGCGAATTTTCGTACGGCCGACGGTCGTACCCAGTGTAGGGTATAGCCGCCGTAAGCAGGGACTTTACTATGGGAGTGCTAGGGGCGTGTAGCTTGATACGCCCGAGCGTACGTTCGCATTCGCCCGTCGTGCGAATTTTCGTAACGCTGGATCAGGCCCTTTGTCCCTCTTTCCTTCCAAGGTTTTAACAGGTTCACATGGTAGATTTGTACCTCCTTCCTTCTACCCTCCTGTCGAACCTTGTAATTGACTAGTTCCACCGCCTCTATGATCTCATAAGGGCCTCACCATTGAGCATACATCTTACTTTCTGTAGTGGGCACAAGCACTAACACCTTGTCCCCTGGTTTAAAGGACCGATTAACTGCGGTGACGTCATAACTTTGTTTCTGACGTTGCTGAGCCCTTCCCATATGTTCATTCAGGAGTGGCACAATCTGCCTAAGACGGCCATACAATTGAGACACAAACTGAACAATATTAGGGTCCTGACAGGGTTGTTGTTCCGACCCTTGTTTTAACAAATTCAGAATCCCTATGGGTTGCCTCCCATAGAGGAGTTCAAAGGTACTAAACCCTGTAGAGGATTGGGGTATCTCTCTGACCGCGAACATCAAATAAGGTAGAAGCAAATCACAATCTCACTTTTCTTGAGTGACTTTTCTTTCTAAATTCTGGCCGAGGGGCCGTCTTCTGGCACACTGGGCATTCCTGACAATACCTCTTGACTGAGACATAGATGCCTGCCCAAAAGAACCTTAACTGTATACGTTGGAGTGTTTTCTGCTCCCCTAAATGGCCTCCCCACAAATGTGTATGTGCGACTTCTAACACCAACCGCTCAAGTTTTTGGGGGAACTACTTGTTGGCCTTGTAATTGGGTTTGCTGTCTGGCAGCCACTTCAGATATCAACTGGACCTGAGCTTGTTGTCCGGCAGCCACTTCAGATATCCTTCTCAGTATTTTCTCCATATTACCCTGTACTTCCCTTTTAAGGGTAAATTTAGGAGGCTTAATATAATATAATATAATATAATATGCCAGACCTATATGCCAGTGTTGCCAGACACCTGTCTGCTCTACTGGCCACTTTTAACACAAGACTGCAAACAATCTGCTAATGACACGGTGGCCCTTTAAGGTTGCTTCTCATGCAACTCTCATTAATCCCAAGTTGCCCTGTCCATCACCACAGGCACACAACGGGGTTGACTAGACTAAGCAGTTTATTAAGCACACCACCTTTCTGGCTTCCAGGCCAGCTGCACAATGTATACTTTAAACACAACTTGTCAGTTTTAAACACAGATACTATAGCTGTCTTACCCAGGGTTATCTGCGGTGTATAGTTTCCAGACGAGATGTGTAACTGTTTGGGTGCCAAATGTGATACAGAAGCACATCACATGGATGAGATGAAGTAAAGTTCTTTATTTTGTAGCAGGCAAACAGCATAACAGGTAATCACCATCACCATCAGCAAGTTGGTTACAGCAGTGCAGCATGTAAGTGTCACAGCGTAGTCCAAAGAATATTCAAGTGCTCCATTGGTCCCTATCGTAACCCAGCCCCCGGCCTATCACTTGGGTAGCTATTCCACCATCAAGAGCCTTGACCCTCTGTCCTTGACACACTTATATCAGGAGAGCATAGGTGCTGCTGATTAGCCCAACCCTGATCACACCAGAGAATACACGGAGCAGGTGTTGTTATCACATGAAAGTGCTACAACATTGCACAAGTAGAACACTGATATTTATTAGGATCTGAGATTATTAAATTTTGTGCCCTCCAGCAACAACCAGATGTCCTTGGCCTGACACAGCTGAAGGTGGTGATCCTGAGGGTGAATGAGAAGGGGGAAGCCACAGCCGTCTACCTGCATAATGTGAGTCTTATGTAACATGTCATATAGGATGTGTCGTGTTCCAGACATTTTTCCATCACTGTAAAGCCAATCACCTTGGTATGTCTATGCCCGGCGCATGCGCAGATCGGCTGCAAAGCGATATTCAGGATCAATATTAAACCTTGTCACATTGGGGTAGATCCAGATCTCCGCTTGCAATACGTTTACTCGCGTAGTGTATTTACGCATACATACCTTCTACACACTCCCCTTGACAAACCCCTTGAATGTACGTATTTTGTCAGAGATCCGCTTTCCAAACCCTACCTTAACTTTTGCCCACATAACCGATGTCATCCGCTCACGTACGTATGTGCAACACGTATTTACGCAGCTAAGCACGCCCATACTATAAATTTTAAATACAAACCCACGCCTACATAGTGTATTTCAGACGTATTTTAGAATCACGTAAAATTGGCATGCCCAAACGTAAGGATTTACGTTGCACACATACGTGAATGGCCCATACGTTCAATTTTACGCTACGTTACGGAGCGTATTTTCTATGGTGCGCATGCACAGTACTTACCAAAATGCGATTTTACATCTCCACCACGCGTAAATTCGCTCACAAGCGTTGTTCTGGATCTGGCCCATTATTTTTATTTTGTGAGATTTAGATTTTGGGGTTTTCATAAGCTCTAAGCCATAATCATAAAAATATATACAAATAAAGGCTTGAAATATCTCACTTTGCATGTAATGAGTCTATATAATTTATTAGTTTCACCTTTTAAGTTGAATTACTGAAATAAATGATCTTTTGAACAATGGTCCTGATCCAGAACTACGCTTCCCCGCAACTTTAGGCGTGGCGGAGACGTAAATTCGCAGATTCGAACGCACTGCGCATGCGCACCATAGAAAATACGCACTTTCACGTAGCGTAATTGTGAACGTATGGGTGAATCACGTATTTCTCACGTAAATACTTACTTGTGGGCGTGCCAAATTTACGTTCATCCAAAATACGTCTGAATTACGTGAAGGAGGCGGGGGGTGGTATTTAAAGTGTACAGTATGGGCGTGCTAAGCTGTGTACGTTTACGTAGTCTATACGTCCGTTAGCGGACGTACGCAGTTACGTGTGAAAAAGTTAAGGTAGGGTTTGGGCAGCGTATCTTGACAAAATACGTCCGTGCAAGGGGTGTGCCGAGGGGAGTGTAGCGAACTTATGTGCACGAAAATACGCTCCGCGAATAAACGTACGGCACACGTAGTTCTGGATCTACCCCAATATTCTAATTTTTCGAGTTTCAGCTGTATACAAATTGTGTACACTTTTTCTTTTTACAAACACCTTAATTAGCGCCCGGTAACTAGCTCTAATCACCTAACCTCCAACAGCGCTTAGCACACTGCAGTCACGGTTCAGTCCCTTAGACTTCTTCTAGCAGTCACTCAGGATCCGCACCGAGGGTAGAAGTCCTTCCTCACAGGAACTAGCACCAGAATCACTGTAGTGCAGATAGATCTCAGGGTATCTCCCAGGGATTCACCCGAGGTCTTGATCACGGAGGTGCTTGCAGGATGCGGTGTGTAAGTACAAAGGAGACTCCTGGCGCCAACACTATGTGCACAATTATTATTATTAACGTTTATTTATAAGGCGCCACACAGTATCTGCAGCGCCGTACAGAGGCAATAGCAAAGACAATAGTTGCATATACAATACAATAATTAACAGAGGGTAAAAACTATGAAGGAATACAATACATGTATAAAGCAAAAATTAAATACAATATAAAAATATCAAAACAATATGTGAGGAAAATAAAGATGCTGGGTAAGTGTGTAGGAGCAGATGAAAAAGGAGATAGACAGTAGAGAGAAAAAGGTGGGAAGAGATGATGACAGGGTGAACAAACAGGAGACACAGTGGTGAAGATGGGGAGGACTGTTACAGTCAGCCAGGAGGATTCTCACCAGGGTGCAGAGTCTGTACCAGCACCAGGTCTTCGCTAGAGCCTCTGATGGTGAGGATAGTATGGGATGCTGGTCTGGTAGGTTGTGGTCCCCGGAGATAGCCCTCAAGGGGTATTGCAGCGAAGGTGCCTGCACTGGAACCGACTTGTAACCAGGAACCCAGACACAACAATGACTCTGCCGGAACCCTTGCACAACAAAAAGAGTAGGCATACAAGATGTTAAGCAGTAACCCAGGTATACAAGATACTGCTGGAACCCACGGACCAGATACAGAACTGAGCAGGGTAAGTATGCAGGGAAACAGCAGGAGGTGGCTACAATGTTGTAAACAGCGCACCACAGACAGAGTGCGATGGACTGACTCACGCCAGGCACTACACACTGGAGATGGACACATTGGAGATAGAAACAGAAGAGCTACACAAGGGGAGATGGAGAACACCAAGAGACTAGCACTAGGACCCAGAGCTTGGGTCAGCAATCTGCAAGGAAACCACACAGCGAAATACACACTGCAGAGATGGTACACACAGCGAAATACACACTGCAGAGATGGTACACACAGTGGTATACACACTGCAAGATGAATATAGTGACACAACAGAGCTCTGAGTAGATGGAAAACTCAGAGCAGGTACAGAAAGTGAGAGATAGAAATCTCACAGCACTCAACAAGGAGGATCCTGTACAGGACAAAAGGAGCCAAGCTGTCAGTGCAAGCAGCAAGCTACTCGCACCGCACACTGAGAACCACAGACAGGGCAGACGACAAGACAGAGGCAGGCAAGGGTAACAGAAGGTAAACAAAGGATAAACACCAAACAAATCCAAGGCAGATGCACGAGGAGAACACACGATCAAACACAGGCAGGACGCAGTAATACACCAGACGCTATAGCCGACAGGGGAGTATTCCCGGGTAAACCTATTTAAAGGACCTCCCACCAATCAGCTTCAACCCCAGGCCAGGGAGACTAATTAGCAGACAGCTGAGTGAAACCAGACACTTAACTGAGAGGGAAAACTACACACCCTGCTGAGATCTTCTCCTGCTGCGTGTAACAAGGACAAGTAAGCTTAGGTGGAGGAAGGGTAGGCTAGCCTGAAGAAGTGGGTTTTAAGGGAGCGTTTGAAGGATTGGAGTGTGCTGGATTGCCTGATAGGATGTGGTAGGTTGTTCCAATGGAGAGGGGCAGCCCGGGAGAAGTCTTAAATACGGGGGTAAAAAGCAGTTATGTTGGAGTTAAGGCGGTGGTCACCAGCGGAGTGGAGTGGACGGGAGGGAGTGTGGATGGAGATAAGGGAGGAGAGGTGGAGGAGGAGAGAGACTTGTAAGTTGTGGTAAGGAGCTTAAAGAGAATTCTGAAAGGGACAGGAAGCCAGTGTAGAAATTGACAGAGAGGGGAGGTGGAGGCAGTGCGTTGGGAGAGGAAGATGAGTCTGGCTGCAGTATTTAGTATAGATTGTAAGGGTGTGAGATGGACCAGAGGGAGGCCAGAGAGGAGAATGTTGCAGTAGTCCAGACGGGAGATAACAAGAGAGTGAATGAGCGTTCTAGTGGCGTCAGTTGTCAAGAAGGGTCTGATGCGAGCAATGTTGCGGAGATGAAAGCGGCAGGACAGTGAGAGGGTGCGGATGTGGGGGGTGAAGGAGAGAGAGGAGTCTAGGATGACGCCCAGGCAGCGGGCTTGGGTGGAGGAGGAAATGGTGGAGTCACCAATAGTAATAGAGATAGTAGGGGTAGAGGGCATACGTGAAGGAGGGAAGACTACGATTTCCATTTTCTCCATGTTAAGCTTCAGAAAAAGCTCAGACATCCATGAGGGGATGGCTGAGAGGCAATCTGACTCTTTTGACAGAAGTTCGGGGGAGAGGTCAGGGGAGGAGGGATAGATTTGAGTGTCGTCAGCATAGAGGTGGTAGTGAAAGCCAAAGAGCTGATGAGGTCACCCAGAGAGGAGGTGTAGAGTGAGAAGAGAAGGGGAGCAAGCGGCTGAAGTTAGGGTAGCCTTCAGCCGGCGTAAGGAAGGGGCAATACGCCCGCACAGGGGGAGTGCCAGGGGGAGGCAGCGATGTAACGCTGAGCGTTAGCACGCTCAGCGCTACATCGTACCTCTGGATCAGGCATAATGGACCATTACTACTGGTCACTTAAAAAGTGGGAGGCACAAATAGAAATCATTGTAATTATTACACTGGTCACCTGATTTGGAAGTAAATACACTCAAATTAAAGGTGAATTACATTAAATAAAATGAAATTAAATGAATTGAAATTAAATAAAATTAAATTAAATTAAAACTGACAGCAAAAAGCTGGATGTGAAGCTGAAAGCACTCCCTCCCTCCCTTCATATGGAAGTATAGTTAATCCCTGTCAACAATCAAAAGCTAACACATTGCGTCTGCCGTTTGCGAAAATTTTGCATAAAAATCGTAGTGCTGCTATTTCGGTATGCGAACGATTCGCAATCCGATTTTTCGGAAAATACATGTATTCTACTAGAAGATTTTCGAAATTCAGATTTTCTAAATTGACCATCATTCTACTTTGCTCTGTATCGAAATGTACGCTATTCTAAATAAAGTTGTATTCGAAACACAGACTTTCGAATTAGAATGATTATAATTTCAGACTAGTATAAATAGAAACATTTAGGTGTATGCATTTTTCGAATTTTTGCAATTCGGAGAAAATTCACATTCGCAAAAGAAATTTCGCAATTCGAATTTTCGAAAATCGGATTTTCTAACCGGGGACCCACAGCCGTTCTAGAATGGGTGGTTAAGTAACTTTGATCCTTGTTTCGGTAGTTGAAACAGGTTTCTGAAGCATTAGTGCACATATTCCAGTTGCTTCTTTGTTTGGAAACTTTAAACAGTGCTGAATCCTCACTATTCCATCAATTATGACAGCTAACAGGCAAATACTATTTTGTAAGAACTATTGAAAGCTACAAACACTAACCACTAGGTGGTGCTGCAGGAGGAGGACTCATTCTGGCAATTCCGCATTCACATACTATTCACTCAATATGACATGCTTTAACCCTATATACACCAAGCGCCACTTAGTATCACAAATATCTGATGGGGCAATAGGGGAACAAGAGACTCATGTTAATCATAGACTCACTCTGTTAATCATAGACTTTGTTTCCAGTTACTCATTATTGAAATAATCCCTTGATTTTCCTTATTACATTAGCAAGAGTGACAGACTATCACTGCAGTGTGTCTTCTTAATGCTTTTCCATTTTTTTTTTTTTTTTTGCTAATTGGCTTTACTTTTCTTTTTTTCCCACCTGTTTTGGAATAAATGACAAAATTAACATTTAGGGTCGGATTTACTAAGGGGTAAATTAGGTAGTGATTATAAATCGCTACAGATCGCCCCTTAGTAAATGGGTGTGGGTCATACTGAGAATGGCCCTTTGCGAACTGGCTGAGAAATCGATTGCTTCTGCCACACAGTGAAGCAATGGATCTACCAAAGAAAGAAGACGCAGTGCCGAATGGTGAGTATTAATGTAGCCCCAACCCTAATCCTAATTCTTACCCTAACCCTCCCCTTCTATTACCCAACCCCCTCTTTCCCGCAGCCTGACCACAAGACTCCCTTCTCTGCAGCCTGAGCCTAAGTCTCCCCTACCTGCAGCCTCACCCTAAGACTCCCCTACCCACAGCCTAACCCTAAAACTCCACATAGACTCCCCTATACTCACCTGTCCGGCGGGTCTGCGGAGGTGTGATGGGTCTGTGGCGGCAGTTTCCAAATAAATGAATGGAAAAGTATGCTGATTGGCAAACTCATCCATTCATTCATAAAATCCTCTAATCCTCTAATATTAGCTTTTGGCTGTCTCTGTTTCAGAAACCGCATTTTGGAGGTGGCAACTGCATACATCCCTGCACACGCTTGTGCTGGCAATTTATAATCTTCAGCGACGTGTGGTGATTTTTGAAGGGTTAAATGTAATGTGTAATAAATCATGTAAAACATGGCCTTTCTCAGGAAAAAATGAATATATCCCCTGATATACAGTCATCAATAATAATCCCGGATATATAGTCATCAATAATGTGCCCCGATATAAAGTTATCAATAATGTTCCCCGATATATAGTAATAACTAATGTGCCCCGATAAGTATGATTAAATACTTAGTAAATCCAGTGACTTAAATATTTTGCCTTTTCAAAATCATAATTGTGATCTTAAATATGATGATTTTGAAAAGGCTGTATTTCGGCGATTTTGTCGTCATTTTGCTTTAGTATATAAATTTGGCAATTGCAAAAGCGCTAGAAAAATCACCCAAAAACGTATATTTTAATTTTGGATTTATATGTTGTGTTAAAGAACATTAAACTAAAATACAAGTTGGTTTATACAGTAAATGTAACACAGTGATTGGTATCAGATAGACAGAGCGTTGATTGACAAAATGTGTAACTAACCTTCTGCTCTTGTCTGGAGCCTGGTTACCACATCTGCAAGAAAAACAACTAAACAACATATATTGTAATTCCCCTTTTTTCTAAGTGTGGTTTGAAGTAGAAATAAAAAAACAAATGAAAAAAGGTTTTTTTTCTTGGTAAATTATTTTTAAAAAACTATTTAAAAAAATGATTATTTTGCTTGAAAAATATTTATAATGTATAGTCTTGTCACTCTGTATTGTATCTGGGTCACTAGTGTGCTCTCTATAATGTATATAGGTTGCTGTTGTGCTCTCTACATTGTGTCTAGGGGGTATAATTACAAAGGTTGATTTTTACCTGCGATTTGAAATCGACCTATATCGACGTGATTTTCTGCAATTTTTTGGCTATAATCGTCGGATTTACTAACCGTTAATTTTTTTCCTGCGATTTTAAATCCCCGTCGAGTTTCATTGATTTTTCAAGGGCTAAATCGCTGTGCTTTTCTATAGAAAATATGACGTCATTTACATTAGGGGACTCTTGTGTTTGTGACGTCATCATTATTATAAAAGGCTGCCCTCTAGTGACCGAATGGTCATTAGGAGCGGTGCGGAAGAAGAGGAAGGAGCCTGTCGTCGGGGAAAGAGCAGAAGAGAGGACTGGATCAGCATCTTCTATCAACCAGACAAGATTCTTCAAGCAACTGGAGAAGATTACCTGCCAAGAAAGAAAAAAAACTCCAAGCAACTCGTCCCAAGAATGATGACAGCTAAACGGGGAGTGTGAACATTTTTTATATAATTTATGCAACACACAGTACATTAAAACACATTTATTATAAAACACGGTGGCCACCGGAGGTAATTTAAAACATTAGGGGGCAATATAATCCATTGGAAATGCTTTTTTAATGCAATCATGTATGTTACTGTATTTATGTATGTTTTCTGCACACTGTATTTTTTTTTTTCTGCACCGGAGATATCGCAGCATGT
The DNA here is from genome assembly GCA_011038615.1 of Limnodynastes dumerilii. NCBI lineage: Eukaryota > Metazoa > Chordata > Amphibia > Anura > Limnodynastidae > Limnodynastes > Limnodynastes dumerilii. Next base: position 62,996 of record WWET01003823.1, on the reverse strand, counting down.
TTAGAAGGCTTAACATGCAGACGCTGATATTACTACAAGGCTCAGCAATGCTGAGCCTTGTAGTTCTATCAGCGCAGCCATGCTAAGCAGTCCAGACATGCTGCGCTTGCATTTGGGAAACAGAAAAACACATGTCAAATAGATTGACATTTGTTTTTCTGGTACAGTGTGGGGCACTTTCATTGAAAGCACCCCACACACAAGGCGCTTTGTTTTTAAGCGCTTTGCCGTCAATCTAAAGGTAATTTATTCAAATTGCCTTTAGTGAATACGGCGAGTGCTATTTTTTGAATGGCAAACATCTGGACGATTTCTGTCCAGCAATGTTTGCCGGGTTGATTTTGCTAAAGGCTAGAGTCACGGGACTTTGCCTTTAGTGAATACGGCGATTGCAGAATCACCTGAAAAGTCCCGGGAGTTTAGCAAAATCGAACTTTGTAAATATACACATAGGTCACTGGAGTGCTGTCTATAGTGTCTGCTGGGAGTGGAGAACACTGTCAATTCTATACCTCCTTGTATACTGCCATGTTTCTGTTGGCGGGCAGGAGTAAGCACCAAGGGGAGGGAGGTATTTAAATTATACTGTAAAGCTGTGCAGAATACATCTAAATCAGGGGTGAGGAACCTTATTTCTGCCAAGGGCCATTTGGATATTTATAACATCATTCACAGGCCATACAATATTATCAACTTAAAAATGAGCCTGTTATATTTGGTCAAAAATGTAATTAACTGACCTCTAATGTGAGCATTGTAAGAAAATGGTGGTGACAGCCTGGAGATCCAGCTACTATCACATGCAGGCTGCATGAGAGTTTCCTGATCAAGATTCAGGAATATGGAGAGTTTCAGGGTCCCAGCTGCCACCAGGGACCCAGGAGCAGATCTGATCTGCAGCCTGCAGGACCCCGAAGCACGATGCAGCCCTGGAAGCAGGTTAAGTCATTTTGTGGCCCAGTGCACCGAGCTCTGAAGAGCATTTCCGGAGGACCAGACCAAATGATTTCTAGAGCCCTCAGACCACAGGCTCCCCACCCCTGATCTAAATTAATTTGGTCCATAATCTATTGCAAGTATACTTTGTCATCTTTTTGTTTACTGTAACTGTACTTGTTTACTTTAACTGTATTTCTTGCAGATACACTAAAAGAAAAAAACTAGAATTCTATTCCTCCAATGGAGAGGAAAAATTCAAGATTAAATCATTTATAAATTGTAACACTCAATATGTGATTTATTTATTGGTCTGTAAGTGTGGTAAAATATACGTGAGACGTACCACACGTAAAGTGGGGACAAGATTCCTTGGGGACAAGATTCCATGCAGCATGGGAAATCACAATTTCCATCGTGAGACTTTGGTCAATTCCCACGCTGGCAGAGGGTATATATATAGCCCAATGCCAGCCAACCTGTCATTAGTGCCGGGGATGTCCTGCTTGCAGGACATAGTAAGCGACGTTCCAATAGGGATTTTTTTTTTGCCAAGACCACCCCTCCAGATTAAAAGCTTACAAGACTGGATCGGGACCCCCATCAGAACAGGTAAGGTTGTTTTTATTTATTTTCAGGCCAGAAGCTTACAAGACTGGATCGGGACCCCAATCAGAACAGGTAAGGTTGTTTTTATTTATTTTCAGGCCAGATTTTGGGGAATTTTTTTATGATTTTCTTTTTTTAAAGGGGACATATATGCCGATATATTTTATGTATATACTGTAAATTGTGGCATGTTTTTTTATGTATTATGGGGCACTGGTGGCATTATGATTGTTTTATTAGGGGGCACTGGTGGCATTATGATTGTTTTATTAGGGGGCACTGGTGGCATTATGATTGTTTTATTAGGGGGCACTGGTGGCATTATGATTGTTTTATTAGGGGGCACTGGTGGCATTATGATTGTTTTATTAGGGGGCACTGGTGGCATTATGATTGTTTTATTAGGGGGCACTGGTGGCATTATGATTGTTTTATTAGGGGGCACTGGTGGCATTATGATTGTTTTATTAGGGGGCACTGGTGGCATTATTGTTTATTATTTGTGGGGCACTGGTGCAATGTCTTGAATTTTATTTTGTAGGGGGCACGTGAAACGTTTTTTATTTTTATGGAGCGGGCACTATTTTTTTTTTTATTACTAAATGGCTATGAGTATGCTTTTGTAACAGGGCATGCTGCCGATTGTAGTTCTACAAGCGCTAGCATGCCTTATTATTCATGGGCATGCTAGTGCCTGTAGTTCTACTATTGACAGTATGTCCTGTCGGACGGGCCTTTGTTTATTTATGTCGGATGTGCCTTGCACATCTGCATACTACTCTGAACAGCACCCTACGTGCTATTCAGAGTGGGCTATAGGATGCACGGAAGTGCATCCTTGAATAGCCCGTAGTCAAATGAGCATGTGTGATTCCACATCGCACATGCTCGGAACTCTGAATACGGTCATTTATTAACAGATGAGGAGGGTTTGGACCCACCAACATCACGGTCTCATGCAGTGTCTGGGCTGCACAAATTACTGTGTGTTCTCCACTTTTTAGCCATAGGGTCATTCCAGTCTGTGTCTGGCAGAGTGGTTGGAATATCACAGGAGACCTTTTTACGTTACATGTGTTGCACTGATTAAAATGTCGCGTACATATATCTGCTTCCCAAGCCAGGAGGAAAATTGGCGTGACCTGAAGTTACACTTTTATCGGCTCTCTGGATTTCCCAATGTCCTTGGAGCGATAGATTGCACACATATTACGCTGAGACCACCTAAATGCAGGGCACATTTATATACCAATCGGCACCTTGACCACTCTTTAAATGTGCAGATGGTCTGTGATGCGGGCTTTCCTGGGTCATGTCATGACTCCTATATTCTGAGTCAGTCATCACCAAATTTGACACTGGATTAATGCCTGAGGGATGGCTACGGTTGTGTGAAGTCTACCGATTTTTGACGTAACACCAGTGATTTTAAAGCAAACTTTAGGAGATTTACACTGAATAAAGCATTTTCCTCTACATACATTTATACTGTATAATAAAAGGAATTACTATAAACTTATCAGGTAATGCAAACCTAGAACATACCTGGAGCCACTGGAGCTCCCGAAAAGACAGAATGAATAGTGCGTCGCAGAGTTTGATATCCGAAGTTTGACTCATCGTAAGGGCTAATAGGCAGAGGGTCAAATGCATTGAGAACAGTAATCAGAACTCTCTCATCACGGATAGTGGTCCTTACAATATCCAGAGCCTGTAAATAAATAATTCATACTCAAATATTCATATTCAATATCCACAATGTAATAACCGCTATACGGAGAAAAATGGTGCATGTGAGGGAGCGGAAAACTACCAAAAATAATGTTCTGACTAATATTTTCATAAAACAAGTACTGCTTGTAGATCATAAACACTATGAGACGTGTGTAAATGGGCTCTATGGACTGGAGGGTGCATGCACCCTCTAGATGTTACGTTACATTTACTAAAGTAACTTCCATAATATGGAACTAAATGGAACTGTGCCTGAATTAGCTAGTTGCAGCATGTTTCCTTGGATCTCACTTAACTGTTCAGTCTGCATATAAACCAGCTACTCCCACACCTCCTGGCTGGTTTAATGCTGTTGACAAACTGGTCGTCCCTTGTCCTGTCTGGTCTGTTCTGACTCCCTTGTCTCTATGCAGTTCCATTGTTTATCCTAATTTCTCCAGTTGCTCCTAGTCCCAGCTATTCTCCATGTCTTTAGTTGTCTTTCCTGGATTTCTCAGTGTGTCGTTATCTGCTTCAGTATGCATGTGTTTAGTGTCACATTCCTTGGCTACAAGTTCCAGTCTCTGTGACTCCTATTGCTCCTGCTTCCAGTAGTATCTGCTTGTCATTCTGTTTCCTCTGTTCCTGTGTCTCCCAGTATTGCTCTGGTGATCTGTACCCACTTGCTGCAGTCCTCTGCCTCTGGTTCCAGCTCCCATCACATTCAGGTATCCAGTCCTGGTATCCACCTTTTCACAACCTGCAAGCACCTGCCGCGGACACCAGTCACCTTTATTCCAGTAATCCCCAAGGATCCCAGTATTTCTGCTTCACCCCTGAATTCCCCTAGGACTTTGGTATTTATATTGTTACTCTCATATACCCATGGACTTAGTGTTACATTACTTTTATGTACTTCAGTCTTTTTGTTATCCATTGTCACAGTTCCAGCATTATTTGTAATTTCCAAGGACCTCAGTTATCTGCATATCTGTACTATTGTTCCTGCATTATATGTTGAAATCCTTTGTTACTAAACTGTGATTGTCACTAAGAACCATATAAAGTAATGGCAATGGGGTTTCTGACTATTGTGTATAGGCTGTGTATAGTGTGTAAAAAAAATAAAATAAGAATAAAAAAAATTATATATATATATATGGAGTTGTACC
>WWET01003823.1:45202-55888 GCA_011038615.1 Limnodynastes dumerilii | reverse complement strand
TTGTGTGACGTGCATACCTACCAAGAGGGTAATCTGGTGAGTAGGTAATCCCCTTTTATGAAATTTAGAATGAAGAAATAAAGATCCGAACAATTAGAAGATTCAAGATATTGAAAAATTATATTGTTTTGTGTTTGCATCAAGAGTAGTCTAATGTGAGTGTACAGCTAGGAGATTATAATAGCAATATCCGATACGATACTGTCCCATGAAGTGTCTTTCTCCTCTTTACAATTTATGTACCCTGAACGGAGGAATACTGGACTAGATACCTCTACTCAAACATCTTAGAAAGGGGAAGATACAAAACTGAAAGGAATCCTGCAACTGATGTGCATAAATCCCAAGAGGTGTACGTTGTGAGTAGGATACCTATTGGAATATTGTGAAATATCCATCTACAAGTTGTCTCTGGAAGAACTTTATTTTTATATTTATTTTTATTTTTATTTTTATTTATTTTCCATCCCATCTTTGATAGACTGATAAAGGGGGAGGGAATAAGATACATCCTTCTCCCATTTGTGTAAAAGCTGGTATTGGCGCCGTTGTTGTGATCATCTTTTGTTGATAGTGACTACAGTTAAGATTTATTTTTATTTTTATTTATTTTTATCTCCATCTTTGATAGACTGATAAAGGGGGAGGGAATAAGATACATCCTTCTCCCATTTGTGTAAAAGCTGGTATTGGCGCCGTTGTTGTGATCATCTTTTGTTGATAGTGACAACCTTACAGTTAAGGGGTGGGTGTGCACAACTGCAGCACATACTATTGTACATGAAGGGGCAGGGTCAGCCACACTGACACTGAGATCTATTGTAGGCGTAACTTTGCCTGGGGGTGTCTGCCTTCTTCTCTGAAGCAAGTGTTTTTGGATAAAGGGCTGGGCAGGGGGAGACACTAAACCTGCTTGGTGAGTAACTGCCACCTAGATATCCATGTCCTTGACCCCAAAACATATGTCCTGTTTCCCTTAAAGCTTATTCCTAAAGCAGTCACCTTACTCATACCAGCAATTACCTGGGTACCACAGGTTCATAACATTCATTAATGTGTGCAAACAAATCACCAAACTGATCTGGATGATCCTAACAATAAGCAGCAGCAAAAACCAGCATACCCAGTAACCAATTACCAAAAGTCTTTTACGCTTCCTCGCCAATGCCATTTTCCTTGAGGGCCAGCCCCAGTTTCCCTTCTGTGGTGATGGTAAATATGTCTATGAACACTCCCTTCCTAATGTGCTCGCATACCTTAGGGCGAACCATGCGCGTGAGTGATGGAGCAATAAACCATGTTACCCTGGTGAAGGGGAGGGCCCTGGCGTGCTAAGCTGGCCCTGTGCCTAGAGCTAAAATAGCGTTTTCCCCAGCAAGTGCTTCCCAAGGAGCTTCAATAGTTTCCAAGGGAAAGGGGAGGAATAAGAGGAAGACTGAAATCCACATTTACTAAAGTCGATTTTTACCCGCGATTTGAAATCGATCTATGTAGGCACGATTTTCAAGCAATTTTTTTGCTAAAATCATAATATTTACTAACCGTCAAATTTTTCCCCGCGATTTTAAATCCCCGTCGAGTTTCATCGATTTTTCAAGGGCTAAATCGCTGTGCTTTTCCCTTGGAAAATCTCCGTCGATTTGTAGGAAAAAAAACCAGAAGCGCAGCATGTCTGAAATGTCTAACATTGCTGCGCTGATAGAACTACAAGGCTCAGCATTGCTGAGCCTTGTAGTAATATAAGCGTCAGCATATTAAGCCTTCTAAACATGCTGCGCTGTGTCTGGTGCATGAAAAGAAAATACATTGTGAAAAACATACAGTAATTCATTAATATACACTTGTCTAAAATAAACATTTACGCTACATAACAATGTCCCCTAATGTGTTAACTTACCTCCGGTGGCCACCACTGACATGTGAGAGAGGAGCACAGGGAGAGCAGTCGGGAGAAGTAAAAGAAAGGAAGGGACAAAAGCCCGTATTTAGACCACCGGACGTATTGCATATATGTCCGGTGGTTACCGAAATTTGATACTGCGCATGCGTAGTCATTTTTTTACATAATCTATGTATTGTTTCGTTACATAGATTGCGTTTATGCGGTCTTAAATACAGGCCAAATTTTGGAAAGGAAGTTAAGGATATAGAAGCTTTGGAAGGAAGAGATAAGAGGATAAAGAGAAAGGAAATCAAATGGGGGCCTAGTGAGGAGAGACTACAGCAAGGAGGCAATAATACTACACCGTGTCCCACATGAACTTCTTTCGACGAGGGAACCAGGCAAGAGGGGGGCTTATATACCTAACTCCTCAGGACCTCCCCTCAGGCCTATTGGATGCCTCTGCAAAACAACAAAACATCTAAACATTAAACAACTTGCTAGACCTGCCACTTCCCAACCCTGGGTTTAACTTCCTCCAGGCTAAAGGTTTTTACCCTCAATTGTCCTTATTTTTATCTACACCCTGTGAACTGCATCATGGTGACAGAGTCTCCCAATGTTAGAGAGGAATTTAATATATTCATGGATCATCTTTATATTTCTTTTGTTGCTTCACTTCAGTGTCTGTCAGATTTGGATAGATAAACAAAAAATATTTCTTTGTGTCATGTAAGATTTAGACATATATCCATCTACTTCTTTTTATAGCATTTCAATTGATGACTTCCAAGGCTTCTGGATTTTTATGCTATTCATGGGAGATGCTCATTATAAAGTTTGTCAGAGCACTGCAGAATTCAGATAGCTGGATACACTTTAGGGTGATGGCATCTGCAGCTATATCTCATATTGAAAGGACAGGAAATTCATAATTATGGACATGCAGCTGGGAGAGACTGAATAGATAGATATATTCATTAATGGAACTGTGAGACACAAAATACGATTCTGTGACAAAAGTTCAGTGCTAACATAATGACTAAAAAAACACAAACATTGTTAATAATTGTAAAACTGCTAATACTAAATGTAAATCAAATTGGCATTTGTTGTTTTCATTTATTCTTCTTCTTGTAATTATAACACTTTTTACAATGCAATTGCCTTGTAAAGCCCAATATGCAATGTTACTGCCATTTTATGCTTCTCCCTTTGTTTATAAGGACATATAATTTGAAGACTCTACCTTTTAAAACGTCTATGCCGTCCTCACTTATAATGGTGATGGTGAAGAATTCTAAATAGTGTTGAGGGTGCTTAGCACACCCTTACTGTGCTTTCTACATACTACCCCCTTTCAACATAGCGGAAGTGCTTACCGCTTCCGCCTGTTCTACCTGTATGCATTCAAGCATTTGCTGACACTGTATCAAAAAGCAGGTGTTATCCTATCCTAGTGCTCATAAATCACACCCCTTTATATAAGTCTTGGTAACAAATTTACTAAGCTGTGGGAATGGAAATGTGGAGATGTTGCCCATAGCAACCAATAAGATTCTAGCTGACATTTTCTAGTATGTAAAAAGAAAATGAGAGCTAGAATCTGATTGGTTGCTATTGGCAACATCTCCACTTTTCCTTTCCCGCAGCTTAGTTAATCTGGCCCTTGATCCGGTCCCTGGTATCTAAACTCTCGTAGAGTCCTGACCCTCGCCACTAAATACTGCATTGTGAAAAAGGGAGAAAGGATTGATGATGTGATTCAATGCCACGCTGCAAAATCATGTGTACCACAGCATTGTGTAGTGGGGCAGAGCTTAATGACACAATAGACACAAATATTTTACATTCCTTGCCGATTATTCTACATTCTTATTATTATTGTAATTGACTGATAGCAAACACTTATGAACACTATAACACTTTTCTTTATACACACACCTATATTTTTCTGTGGTAAATATATTAAAAATCATTGCTAGTCCCAGCTGCGAGGGCTCCCATTGCGAATTAGGGACAGCCCGAAACTTGCATAAAAATACACCATTAACTTTATTAATTTATGTCAAAATTAAGTGTGCCCCCTGTATTCAATAAGTTATGTGTACTACAACAGGTGTAAGCTGTAATGTTTACAAACTCAGAATAATAATGACAAGGAAGGGTATTTTGCAAAGCAGAAGGAGGATAAAAAGGTTATCAGGGTAGCAAAGGCAAGAGATGAAGGAAAAGCTTGCCCAAATAAGTACGAAATTTGAACAAAATAATTTTAAGACATAGAAATGAAAGGCAAAACATTAGGTACAGTAAGGCTTAAAACAGAGAGTGGGAGTCTTGATGATGGTGATATGGTTATGGAAGCTCATTATAACAATTATTTTTGTTCAATATTTTCAAAAGAGAGAAGAGCCCACTTTTAAATAGAGAGAATACTGATACAATTTCTAGTAATTTCATGGAAGAGAAGGTATTAAAAGAACATATGGTCATATGGGATATGTCACAAAACGCAGGACCTACCGCGTCAAGACCCACCTGTTAGCGGCTCTCTCCAGGCGTGCCACTCTCAGTAGGGGCAGCTCCTTCCATGATGTCCACTGCATGCTTCCCTGTATATTCAGACCCTCCAACATGACCCCCTGCATTCGGTACATAATACTCTGCTCTTGCTCTTCCTTCCTAATCTCTGATTTCAGTCACCTGTGTTATACTAATTATTTGAATAGAAAGGTGTGTAACACAGGTGACTGCAATCAGAGATTGAGAAGGAAGAGCAAGAGCAGAGTATTATGTACCGAATGGAGGGGGTCATGTTGGAGGGTATGTATATTGCTGGTACCAAACGCTGCTGTCCTCCAGTGCATGGGTGCTGCCATCTTGGATCTGTGCACATGATCTACAGCAGCCAACCAGCGGCAAGCCAGGAGAAGCACATGATCTGTCTGTTCAATCCTGGTCAGGATCTATTTAAACCCAGAGCACTGAGTCCTCAGTGCCAGAACAATTTGTTCATTCAGGGTGCCTGGTTCTTGTCTTGCTTCTTGTGAGAACTCTCATCTCAGGCTTCAGCTGCAGCAATCAGCCTGATTACCCTTGCCAGCAGATAACAGACTGCAGTGTATTGTTCCAGACTCAAGACCTCTGCTATTAAAGACTGTCTATTCTGTTCAACAGCCTGCAGAGTATTTGCTCCAGCTTCAAGACCTCTGCTGTTGCAGACTGCCTATCCTATCAACAGCCTGCAGAGTATTGCTTCACCTTCAAGACCTCTGCTGCTGCAGACTGTCTATCTTTTCAATAGCCTACAGAGTATTGCTCCAGCCTCAAGACCCCTGCTGTTGTAGACTGTCTATCCTATTTAACAGCCTAGAGAGTATTGCTCCAGCCTCAAGACCTTAGATATCTGCAGACTGTCAATCCTGTTCCAGTTCATGTCACCTGGTGCAGCCTAGGTCAAGTCTAATCTTGTTCCAGTTCATGGCAACTGGTCCAGGCCAGGTCAAGTCTAATCCTGTTCCATTTCAAGCCACCTGGTCCAGCCCAGGTCGTCTAATCCAGTTCCAGTTCATGTCATCTGGTCCAGCCCAGGTCAAGTCTAATCCTGTTCCAGTTCCTGTTACCTGGTCCAGACCAGGTCAAGTCTAATCCTGTTCCATTTCAAGCCACCTGGTCCAGCCCAGGTCAAGTCTAATCTGGTTCAAGTTCATGTCATCTGGTCCAGCCCAGGTCAAGTCTAATCTTGTTCCAGTTCAAGTCACCTGGTCCAACCCAAGTCAAGTCTTGCTCCAGATCCACTCTTGGCCCAGCCCAGGTTCAGTCAAGTCTTGCTCCAGTTCCACTCCTGGCCCAGTCCAGGTTCAGTCAAGTTTTGCTCCGGGTCCAGTTCACCAGTTCATATCTATTCCTGGTCAAGCCACATGAAGCCTGAATCCCTTTGCCCACTGACTCATGAGCAAATCCTATATTTAGGCTCCAAGCTTCCGCTACTTCGCTGAATCACCACCATCACGTCCCTGGGAACCCAGAGCGGATACCGTCCAAGTCAGTCAGTGATAGCATACATCCTAGGATACTAAAAGAGCTTAGAGGGGTGCTGGTAAAACCGTTAACCAAATTATTCAACCAGTAACTAGTAAAAGAAGTAATTTTAGAGGACTTGAAAATAGCAAATGTAGTCCCTCTGCATAAACGATGAAGTAGGGATGAAGTAGCCAAGTACCGATTAGTGAGCATAATGTGAGTAGTAGTAGGGAAATTGATGAAAATACTGTTAAATGAACAAATTATACAATATCTTAAAACAAGTAACTTACAGGATCCCAAGCAGCATGGATTCAAAGGGAGGAGATCACGTCAAACATATATTAATACATTTTTTGTCCAGGTCACTAAAGTAGTAGATCAAGGGGGAGCTGCAGACATAGTTTATCTAGATTTCAGTAAGGTTTTTAACACTTTGCCACATTATATTGCTGCTAATTAAGTTGGCAAGTTTGGGATTGGACTCAAAGATAGTTGGAATAGACTTGGAATGGAATGGAATATGACCTTGGTTTGAGGGGACAACAGAGGATCCAGTCCTATTTAATATCTTTGTTTGTTATATTGCCTGTGGTATTGAGGGAAAATACATTTTGCAGATGACACACATATTTGTAACAGGGTAGAAACACCAGGAATGGTAAATGGTATTGTTTTAAATAATTAACTAACAGACTGGATGGGCCATATGGCTCTTATCTGCCATCATTCTCTGTGTTTCTATGTTAATCCCATTTGTGACAGTGTTGTTATTCTTTTATTGCTTTTTAAATATGGAGTTACATTTGGCACTTACAGGGACCAATGAAACCAGTAGACCTGACTGCGGATGTCTGTTTTAAAACATTGAGGCTGAGAAATCAATTCCATTAAAGGACTTGCTGCAGATGATTTAACAGATCTGCAGATGGGAAAATAAGCTAATGTCAGCAACAGTACTTTAAAATTTCCCCTATTTCAGACCCATTATGAAGTGCTCAGATAAGTGTTTGACCCCTGCTGTTCACATTGACCCTCATAGTACAAGCTGATATGTGAACTTTGGTTTGACCTTTTGTGTCTAACTGATTTCCAGAAATATAATTATACTGTAATCTCTTTGGGAAAGGGATATCTTCTGTATCCTTAATAGCTTTCAGTGCTCTTATTTATTTCTCTGTATTCCCAGTGCTTTCCTATTAAAGAAGAAATAGTATACCTTGTTGTGAAGGTATAAAAAAAAAATAAGCATGTAAGTGTTAGTGTGTATGTGTGTACTTCATATATTATTCATTATTTAGTGACATAGGGCCTGATCCAGAGCTACGAAATTTTCGCACGACGGGCGAATGCGTACGTTCGGCCGTGCGTATAAACATGCACGCCCCTAACACTCCCATTGTAAAGTACCTGCTTACGGCGGCTATACCCTACACTAGGTACTACCGTCGGCCGTACGAATTTTCGCACATATTACGCAAAGCGTACGGGCTTAGCACGCCCATACTGTACAATTTAAATGGCTATCCCCGCCTCCGTGTAGTAAAACGAGCGCCCAGGCGACCGTCGTACTGAACGCACGCCCCTCGAGCGAATATTTCGCACACAATACGACCGCTATACGCTCATGTCGTCCAGCCGACAGGAAGCTGTCATACTGGGCATGCGCAGTGCGAATTTTCGTACGAAAATACGCAAAAAACGGTCGTACGCTCGCTCGAAATCGGCCAATTTTGTAGCTCTGGATCAGGCCCATAGAGGAGGGGATAAAATACCTAAGGAAAAGAGAAACATACATTTATAGATGTTTTAAGAAGTGTTATTAGAATTTAATAACTTTTATTAATTTAAATAATAATATATTTAGTATTAAAAATGAAGCAAATCTGCACCTTTAAAGACCAATGTTGCAATGTGAGGGATGCAAATTAATTAATATTTTCATAATTATAGCAGACACATAAGGACCAAGTAAAATAGGGTAAAGGGAAGCATTAGGTTGACCTACGATATGTCACCGGTAAATTCAAAATTGATCTAAAAATTTGCCTCCCTCTAGTTTTATAAAGGCACTAATTTCTGGTTTTGCACCCAACTTTAAATCATAGGTAAAACCAACATTGCTGTATAAACAACAACACCACAAAAAGGTCAGACAGATATATGGCAAGCTACACAAAATATAACTGCAATGCAATCCTCTTTTCTCTGCCTTCTTTAGAAAATAAACATTTGTCTCCCTTTAAACTATAATCTTGCACAATGAAAGGTAGCAATCATCTTTCTTTTTCACATTGCAAAAAAAAGAAAAAAAAACAACTATTCTAAAACTTTTTCTTCCTTATCCAATAACAAAGCCTATCAATATGATCTGTAAAAGTGTTGAGAGTTTTCAGGTGCCACATAAGATCATTGCGCAAACTGAAGCCCGACATCCTGCTGAGAAAATGTCAAGAAAATAACCAGAGTTGATCTTAAACTGTCTCTGTAAAAACTCTGTTCCAACTTTACAATGAAAACAGATGTGAAAGCTGCACAATGGAACTTCTGGTGAAGTTATCAAAGCACCGTAAAAAAAAGCACTTTTAAATAAAAAAATATAGCACAGGCATATTCCTAAAAAATTTCATTGGAAATTATGATAATGAAACAACACCATAATGTTGCAAAACACTATAGTGTAATGTTATAATTTTAGAATGATGAAAAAGGTACATGTATTATGTTTTGTTATTATTCTTATCACAATTGTATCTGTTTATTGTTTTTGTAACAAAGTATAACTCATTTTACAGAACTTCAAAACTGGTAACAAAGGCAAAAATTTTGTCTCACTCTTAAAAACTATAGTGTAATACAGGAAGCTATTCTGATGTTGTCAGTTTCAAAAGTGATACAGTCGACATCAGAATGGATGTAGATTTTTAGATGCAGTTCCAATTTAGAAAAAAAACTAGCTAAATACCGTACCTGGCGTTGACTAATTGTCCAATTAGCAGCTCTTTCAACACACTTATGAGGTGGCTTCCCAGTGTGATTTTTGTTTTCTGGGGTGTTCCCAGTAGCCCTAATCCCCAGATTTCCTTTCTGTTCAGTTTTATAACTCTGCCCACAACTGACCTCCTCTTTTCCATAAGCCTTGCTTCTTTTGTGATCTTCAAATCAGGACAGTCCCTCTTAAATTGGGATGTGATTGATAACAGGTAGATAGTGCCATGCTCACCACTGTTAACTGCTATCTGCCCATTCCATCCAGTGGAAGGCTCAAAACGGGTTCCCTGGATCAAAGTTCTGCCCAGTGTACACCAACAGGAGGTCCAACTGGGACCACCTTGTGTTGGTTTCATCCCAATCGATGCAGGGGTGAGGAAGATATTAGGCAACTGTTATGAGGCCTGGTCTTCACTAGGGCCCCAGATGGTGGGGACAGACTTGTGCGGCAGCACAACCAGCAGGTTACGGTCCCTTGAAGGCAGTCCCAGGTGTAGCTAAGCACTAATAACCAGACAGAAGTGAAGATATCAGTAGTATTTATTTATTAGTGCACACAAGATAATACAGAAAAAGGTAAATAGTAAACTAAGAGCAACAATGAAAATATAATAACAACACAAGGAACAAAACTAGATAAACCACAGGCGATAAATACTACAGAGTACATATATTAATAGGAATCAGAGGGAGCACTAAAAACAAGCAGGAGTAACTGAAAATAGGAGATACTGGGGTAGAAAACTAAACTGCATACACAAATACAAGAGTACATAAATACAAACAGAAGTGTGGATTACAGGGCAGGGTATATACAAAAATACAAGAAACAACTAACAGCAAAGATTAAGGGACATACAAACAAACAGAAAAAAGCTGGTATACAAGGCACCAGGGCTGCCATCAGGGTGGGACAGTCCCGGGCCCGGGAATAGCCCCAAGCCTCCTCTTTGTCTTGCCCAGGACACCAGGGCCGTAACTAGGGGGGGTGCAAGTGGTACCACTGCCCAGAGCGCGAGGAGAGGGTGAACGCAGCTGACAGTATCAGCTGATGAATCTCCTGCTGCTCCGCAGATAGATTCTCAAAGATTTCCACAGTGCCTGACAGTTTGACCAATCAGGGAGTAGCTAAGATCATTGTGCTACTCCCTCATTGGCTGCTGCAGCTATGCACCACCCCCACTTCCTCCATTTACTCCTTCCAGTCCACCTCAGAGCAGTGTGCACAGCTCTGCTAAAAAGTAAGTGCACAGCTCTGCTAAAAAGTGTGTGTGTGAGTGTGTGTGTAAGTATTGTGTTCAAGTATTGTGTGCACAGCTCTGCTAAAAAGTGTGTTTGTGTGTATGTGTAAGTATTGTGTGCACAGCTCTTCTAAAAAGTAAGTGTGTGTGTTATGCATACATGCATGCATGGTGTGTGATATTATGCATTGTATGATATTATGGATGCATGGTGTGTGTGATATTATGCATGGTGTGTGATATTATGCATGGTGTGTGATATTATGCATGCATGCATGGTGTATGTGTGTGTGTGTGTGTGTGTGTGTGTGTGATAGTATGCATGCATGATGTGTGATATATTGCATGTACGTTGTGTGTGATATTATGCATTGTGTGATATTATGCAAGCGTGGTGTGTGTGATAAGCATGGTGTGTGTGTGTGTGTGTATGTGAGTGTGTGATATAATGCATCTATGTAGTGTGTTTGTGTTCTATTATATGGGTGGTAGTCATATTCCTGGCGGTTAAATTCCTGGTGCGGAAAATACCACCACCAGTTTCCCTAC
>WWET01003823.1:12503-36100 GCA_011038615.1 Limnodynastes dumerilii | reverse complement strand
CTTAAGACTGGATGTTTGTGGGGGGGCCTTTGTGTGTGGGGGCCCCAGGACGACCGCCCCAATTGCCCTGTGGTTAATCCAGCCCTGACCCTAACTATCATTGTCCCACTGTTTTACCCTAACCTTTCCCCCTTCAGAGCCTAACCTTAACCTATTACTGTGACACAGCCTAACCTTAACTAGAACAGGTACCTTTTTTTTTGGCAATTTGAAATGATATGAATGTTGATCTTCATACTGAGAATGTAATTGGGAATGGCCGAAATTTCGCTTTTGACTGCACATTCTTGAAAGCCTGCCCTTCTTGCCGGAAACTGTATCCCATGTTAGTTTGTATAAACCGCTTGTGTCAATGACACACCATGGTAAATGGTGTTGTTTGAACAATCTCCATTAGAATGATTAATTAAGCACCCTTATTATCAATTACAGTATGAAAACACTAAAACACAGACTGAAAACATGTAAACAGACATGGAGAATGCTAGTACACAGGCTGCACTTAGCAATCTAATGGCAAAAAGAGTCTCTAAGCAGAAACTAATGTTCATAGAGCTGGACCTAGTGAAATCAAAGTTACTCTTTGCATTGATCTCAGATAATGGTCTGGATCCAGGCTTAAGAAAGTGCTTGAAATTCGTTACTTCTGGGCTAAACCATGTTGATTGCAGGGGAGTCATATTTCATCTGTTGCAAACAGTATTAGAGTTGAGAGGTGATGTTTCCTATCCCAAGTCTAAATAACAGTGTGATAGTAAAGCTGGTCAGTATCTGTGTGCAGTAAGCAATTGAAAGATATATCCCTGCATGCAAAGAATACAATTAACTTGACTCCCCCTGAAATCAACATGGTTTAGCCCAGGAGTAACTAATTTCAAGCACTGAAATCCAGCCCAATGGATCGAGCCCAATGTTAGTATCATCCTATCACAATAAAAGCAGCCACCGGAATAGTAAGAAAGCAGACTGAGCCTGCGATGACTGTGTAGTATAACACATACTGAATACTTATTCCATTAATCTTGTTCCCTGCCCTTCCACTTAATATCCTGCACCAGTTCTGGGTCTGGTGAAACTAACTGACGGAGGACATTTTTAATGGATAAAAGTTTCCCCTGTTCATAGTCACAGCAGTCCCACACACCTAGCAATTATTAAACATGTTTTTAAACTATTGGCATTCTGTACAAGGCAAATGTATTCTTAATATCATGTCTACACTTTCGCTGCACAAAAACTCTGGTTCAGGTCACTGTGTGCAAAAAAGTAATTCCTGTTTACTACATTGCAACATGCTTTATCCAGATGTAGACCTGAATGGATCATCCACAATGACAAAATATATGGGTAATATTGACCCTACTCCACTAAGATGATAATCCAAGACGTACTAGGATTAATGTGTATCATTACTTTACAACTATGGAGGCCATTTTGAGTGGAATTCTAGAATCCTGCATAATGGAGAATGTGTCCCATGTACTCAGTTCTAACTAAACATTCATGAAGACTTATTGAAATTTAGGGGGTCTATTGAATGGGATACAATTGCTGTCCCCTATAAGAACTAAAAAAACATGCTGGACTGTGTTTCTGCTTGGGGCTGTGTGCGTATTTTTAGGATGGTTATGGTTGAACTGCAGGACATGGACGGTTAGTGTTCGGGCTCAAGAAGGGAAAGGTTATTGTTAGGCTGCAGGTAACGGAGGGTTAGGGTTTGGAAAGGGTTAAGGCTAAGGTTAGGTAAAAACTCTTACCTTTCGGCAAATAAATCTTCGCATCGCAAGGTGTCACATCACTGCCGCTTTCTACAATCCAGACTGATGACATTTGTGTGCAGTCTACATTCAGCTACCATACGATGGTTTTTCAATAAAACGACCTTGGTACCGACAAACTACATTCCAACTGAATATAACATGATTTGTACTCAAAAGTAACAATGACTAGCCATTTACCGAGTGGAAATGACAGTTTATGCCTCTTCCTTCATATTCCTCTATGAACACACACACAAAAAAAGGAAAAATAACATTTACAAAACGTTGAAAAGGAAAATCATCTGAAAATGGTGTTGGGACAGTGTTATTTACCTTCCGATGTCTTCTGCCACCTGTCACACCGCACTGAATCTTGCAGTGTCTCATTACTGCAATACAAAGGCACGAGACGCTGCACAGAAATGGTGATTGTTAAATTCTTATAATGAACTCTGTTTAATAAACTGAAATAAGTGCTGCTGGCAACGTATGATAATCTTTGGCCTGCACATTTCTGTATCCTTTGACTCCCAACATTCAGATGCAATCTTTTCACAAATCTGGGTTTTTCCAGCTGCAGGCTGTTGTCAGAAAATATTGTAGGGGGTTTCCCAAACAGATTTGCAGAAACATATGATTTGCAGAACAGATTTGCAGAAACACTGCTGTAAACCTTTGTAAATGTACCGATAATTTTATTTTATTTTTAAATGTCACTAAAGGTTTCAGTAGTCTCCAATAGAGGTTACTTATTGCAGCAATACAAAAATCACTTAAAGCCACAGTTTGGCAAAATTTTGTTGGTGTTTACTTAAAATTTTTCCCATATTTGATCAAATATGTGTAACAAACATTTCTGTGTTTTATTTTACAGATAGTACAGTAGAGTTTGTTACTGGTTTATGGCAGTGTGCTGGGGCAATTTTTTCCTTTTGTCTCTGTGGCTAGCAGATTAACCCCTGCCTTTCACGCACCTGTTTAACATATACTTATAAATTGATTGAGCAACTTCCATTCTGTTTTTATTCTGTTTGTGGGCATGTCTGGGAGCAGTTGCTAAGAGGGAGAGCTGTTTCACAGCAGCCATTTTGGAGACTTTAAGGGGTGTCTCCTAGGTAAGTTGGCTCTCAATTTATAAACATATATATGCAACATTGGGTTGGGACTCTCAATTTTAGAGTTAGGACCACCATATACAGAAAGGCCTTGACGGTGGCTGGTGGCTTATCCCATATTTGATCAAATATGTGTAACGAACATTTCTGTGTTTTATTTTACAGATAGAACAGTAGAGTTTGTTACTGGTTTATGGCAGTGTGCTGGGGCTTTTCTTTTCTTTTGTTTCTGTGGCAAGCAGATTAACCCCCTGCCTTTCACGCACCTGTTTAACATATACTTATAAATTGATTGAGCAACTTCCATTCTGTTTTTATTCTGTTTGTGGGCATGTCTGGGAGCAGTTGCTGAGAGGGAGAGCTGTTTCACAGCAGCCATTTTGGAGACTTTAAGGGGTGTCTCCTAGGTAAGTTGGCTCTCAATTTATAAACATATATATGGGACCCAACATTGGGACTCTCAATTTTAGAGTTAGGACCACCATATACAGAAAGGCCTTGACGGTGGCTGGTGGCTTATCCCATATTTGATCAAATATGTGTAACGAACATTTCTGTGTTTTATTTTACAGATAGAACAGTATAGTTTGTTACTGGTCTATGGCAGTTCCTTTTGTTTCTGTGGCAAGCAGATTAACCCCTGCCTTACCTGTTTAACATATACCTATAAATTGATTGAGCAACTTCCACTCTGTTTTTATTCTGTTTACTTAAAATTTGCCAGGTCAGTCTTTACAAATAATCTAAAATGAAATGGGCTTTTAATTCCAATAATATGGTATCTATCTATCTAGTCTACATTTCCCTATATAGTCTGTTTATTCATCATTTCTGTCATTCAATTTTTGCTTCTGTTTTGTAAATTTGTTTGGGTTTTTCTTTTTTTTTTGCCATCAGCCGAGACAGCTCCATCCTATAGCACTTAAGATGTGTTGGTCAGGGTGGTCACATTAGTAAATTGTATTTTTTATGAGTATTTTACTGCTGATATCCTGCATGCAGGCTGCTTAGATGCACTTTATTGCGTACTTAATAGTTCATATGAATCATTTATTCCTCTCTAGGCAAGACTTCATTGCCTTATCCATGTGGTCTCAGGAGGAATTATCTGCAGCAGGCCTAGAAATCTTCAAGAAAAGGATGCTGCAGCTACCGCCGGTTCGGATTCTGAACACATCTATGAATGAGCCAGGCCGTTCAATTGCTGATCCCATTGACCTTATTGTTGACTGGAACTGAGATGGCTTCTGCAGAAAAAAAAAAAAAAAAAAAAAAGAATAGGAAGTTGCTCACTCCAGCCATTAGCAGACAGTGCTGAGTGGCTGAAAAAACATAGGAGATGAAGTGCATGCAAGTCAGTCTGCTGCCAGCTTCCTTTCATTTCCATGGAGCTACTTAATGAGATTTTTTCATGCATAAAATTAAATTTGGTCCTATTCTATTGGCTTCCAGCTCTAACGGATTTACTTACAAATTTGTCAGGTTTTATTTATATATGCTATAAATGGATCTTAGTTGTAATAGAGGCTTTTATTGGTAATGACTTTCAATACAAAAGAATGAGTAAACTAGACGTCTGACTCCACGTTGCAATGAATTATAATTCATATGCAACATTAGCAGATACCATTAAAGAAAAAGACACAATTTCCCAGCTACATGGTTTTTATGAATTTAAATATGATCTAAATTATCATGGTTCCCTAACTCTGTCGCCAAGCATCCAACGTGTCATAACAGATCTACAGGAAATAAATCACAAAATTAATGGTTTATTTTCCAGGTAAATGTGTTTTTATGATTTGTTTTTTATAAACAAGTAACATACACTAAACACCAGCTGCATTTAGAACCATACAAAAAGCGACATTTTCAATCTAGTTAATATATGCAGCGTCTGGGTTGTTTAATAATACTGTATAAGAAAATAATGAGAATTATTTTGCCATATGCCTCAGTCAGGCTACTTAACATGCTAACAAGTTTGGACTCTGTGTAGAATTGCCTAATCACCAATAAATCTTCTTTTTTGTGTGTTTTAATAGGAGTAGAATAATTGTGATGCTACAATGAAATGTAGTTTAATGTAGTTTCTCCACAGCTGTTAATTTTTCAGAAGATACATCAGTATGGGTTAAGGACATGTAGTCACTATAAATACTTTTTAATTAACTACTAATTAGTTACACAATAGATATTTTTCATGGCAATGCATCTAAATGTCTCATATTGTATAATTCAAATGGGTACTTTAGCACAAACTTCTTTACACTAAGATATGACTGATGTTATAACAAAAACAAAATCCCAAATTATGTGACCTAAAGAAGTCTTTAATAAATATTTAAATAATATTTTTTAATTCTACATACGGTTATTGTTTACTAAAACATTATTCATGTTAATGTAACTTACCACTATAAATGATGATAGATAAAATCATCCTTACAACAAGCATCATACTGGATATCAGCTTTCTCTGTAGTTGTAACCCCCCAAGTAGTTATTTATTTTACTGAACAGCCAATAATTTATAGATATTTACAGACAACATATATGATCATATGAGGAAAATATAATATGAGGAAAAGGTAATATAACTGAGATAAAATTCTATATAGTGGGTATTAAAGAAGTTTTTTCTACCTAGATCAACCTATATACACACAGCTTTTTTATTTTTTTTATTTTATTATTTGAACATTCATAGTTGTTCTCCAGTAAAGGTTTCCTATGCAGGTAGTGTAATTCTTGTTCTTTGTATATATCTTTATTTATATTTATCTTTATTTATATTTAGACAACATTAAAATGATAATAAAAAAAGCTATAACTGTTTTTAAAGCTCCAAGACCTATAATTAGTTTAAACCAGGGCTTGAAGTGAGGGGGTATACCATGTTATACCACTTTTACATTTGGTATACCAACCATGTTATACCACTTTTACATTTGATATGCATGCTGTACGCATCTTTAGCCCTCTTCCTCTGAGTGTAGCTGTAATCTATCGCCCTCCCCCATGAATCTTGCCAACAATTTATACAACACTTCTCTGCTTGGCTCCCTCACTTCTTATCCTCTGACTTACCAACCATTATCCTAGGCAATTTCAACATTCCCATTAACGATTCTCATCGTAATTGCATTGATCTTGTATTCTCTAAGCTATGCTCAGTCGCTGATCTCAATAACTCTCCTCACCCTCTCTCGGACCATCACCTTATCACCTGCAAACTCTACCACACTAAGGCTTACTCTATACTCTCTATAATTCTGCAACACCTTCTTACACCCGTAGAAATCTTAATGCCATTCATTTTAACCAATTTTTTCTCAATCTGTGCAACAACTTCTATCTCCAGTCCCTAATTTCCACTCTCCTGATATAGCAGTTTCTCACCTAAACCAAACCCTAGCAGATATACTTGACCAAGTTGCTCCAGCTACACCTCATGAACCACGGCGATTCAAGTGTCAGCTGTGGCACACCAATGACACACCTAACCTTAAAAAGCTCTCTCACAAAAAAGAACATCGTTGGCGCAAATCTTGTCTGCCCGATGACTTTCTAACTTATACAAACACTTATCACAATTATAGAACTGCCCTGGATAATGCCAAACAATCTTACTTGCAAGCTCTCAATTTTACTCAGGCTTCTAACCCCAAGCGCCTCTTTCATTCATTTAATTCCCTACTGAACACTCCTGTGCATAATCCACCAACCTCCATCAATACAAAAGATCTTGCAATGTACTTTAAGGACAAGCTTGATAAGATAAGACAGGAATTATCCTCCCACTCCTCATCTACTAACATACTATCCAACACCCTTCCTCCACCATCTGACACTATGTCCTCATTCCATCTCACAAATGAAGAGAAAGTATCTGCTCTATACTCCTCTCCCTACACTACTACTTGTCCTCTTGATCCTGTACCCTCACAAGTCAGTCGATGCCTATCCTCTGTGCTTATTCCAACCCTAACTACAATCTGCAATCTCTCTCTGGTATCTTCCCCTCTTTATTCAAGCACGCACTGATTGCTCCAGTTCTGAAAAAACTAAACTCTGATCCAAATTCTCCCTCAAATTATAGTTCCATTTCCCAGCACCCATGCCCCTCAAAGCTGCTTGAAGGACTTGCCTATAGTCGCCTCACTCACTTCCTTTCCTTACACAATCTTCTAGATCCTCATCAGTCAGGCTTTTGTTCTTAACACTTCACAGAAACTGCACTGGCGTGGTCAATGACTTGAGCACTGCTAGATCTAAAGGTCACTACTCTCTTCTAATTCTCCTGGATCTTTCTGCTGCTTTTGACACTGTTGACCACTCCCTTCTCATACAAATGTTACAATAGCCCTTTCCTGGTATCCTACCTTTCTAATTACTCTTTCAGTGTCCTCTTTTCTGGATCTACCTCTTCTGCCCTTCCACTATCGGTTGCGGTACCTCAAGGCTCAGTCTTGGGTCCCTTGCGCTTCTCTATCTATACCTCTTCGCTTGGACAACTAATAAAGTCATTTGGTTTTCAATATCATCTCTTTGCAGATGATACACAAATATATCTATCCACCCCTGATCTATCACCAATTGTGCAGGATCGCGTAACTGAATGTCTTTCCGCTGTTTCATCCTGGAGGCCCTCCCGTTATTAATTTTTTATTATTAATATTTCCTCCTGCCAACAAGAGCTACCCACCCGGTCTCTCTATATCTGTTGATAACACTGAAATATTCCCTACTCACCAAGCTCGCTGCCTAGGTGTTACACTTGATTTTGAACTGTCCTTTATGCACCACATTCAATCTGTTTCTAAATCCTGTTATATACACCTAAAAAACTTTTCCAAAATTCAAAAATATCTCTCACAAGAAACTTCTAAAACTCTCATTAATGCACTAATTATCTCCCGCATTGATTACTGCAATGCCCTTCTTACAGGACTCCCACAATATAAAATTACCCCTCTACAGTCTATATTGCATGCAGCAGCAAGACTGATTTTTCTTGCAAAATGCTCAACTAGAGCTAGTCCCCTCTGTCAGTCTCTACATTGGTTGCCTGTATACTACAGAATTAAACACAAAATACTCTTGCTAACCTATAAAGCCATAAGCAATACTGCACTGCATACATATCCTCGCATGTCTCAAGATATATCCCAGCTCATTCTCTCAGATCATCCCAAGATTTACAACTCTCTTCTGCACTTCATAAATGCTCTGATTCCTGGTTACAGGACTTCTCCCAGGCTGCACCTACTCTCTGGAATAACCTTCCTCACTCATTAAGACTATCCACTACTCTACCAACTTTCAAGCGCTCCCTTAAAACTCATCTCTTTAGACAAGCTTATCAAATTCCTCAACCTTCCTAAGCTTTATGTACCATATTAACAACCACTTCTTCCTTTCTTTTACATTATTAACACAAACCCACACACTCTCTCTCGATTCTAAAATTCCCTCATCTCTGTTACTAACATTGCTGTGTGGCTGGATCATACAGAGCACTGACAGCACTTTTGCCATACACCCTGGCTGGTCCATTGTGTGGTATATAGCACTTGCCCTTATATATCAAACCCACTGTCCTATAGAGTGTAAACTTGTGAGCAGGGTTCTCTTACCCACCCAGTCTGTCTGTTATTACCCAGTTTTGTTTATGCTAATTGTTAAAATTGTAAAGTGCTACGTAATCTGTTGGCGCTATATAAAACCCTGTTAATAAATAAATATGCCATATCGTCACTTCTCCCACTGATTTAATTGAAAAGCAATAAGGGCCGTATGCAGACTACCGGACGTATAACATATATGTCCGGTGTTTAGCGTTTTTCCTACTGCGCATGCATGCACTACGCATGCGCAGTAGGAAAAAAATGCTAAACCTCGGACGTATATGTTATACGTTCGGTAGTCTGCATACGGCCCTAAATCTCTATTCACTTCTATTGTTTTTATACATTTATACAGTCACTTCTAAATGTCCTTACCGCCACTTCTAAATGTCCTTACCGCTACTTCTAAATGTCCTTACTGCCACTTCTAAATTTCCATAATGCCACAAGTCACCTGACTTAACTGGAGGGTGCATGCACCCTCCAGATGTTACGCTAGGGTTACTATAGTAATCCTAACGTAGCAACAATCGGACAAAACTTTAAAGTGGGCGGGGGGAAGCATGTAAAGTGTACAGTGTGGGAGGGGGCTCCCACACTGTAGCGGATCAGCGGTCGTACGGACCTCAGATCTGCACGATTGAGTTAATGCAGGTTTATGGCAGCGTAAGCTGCCATAAAGCCTGCACGACAGAGGGGAGTGACAGGGGGTGTGCACTCCCCTCTGTCTCGCGTTACTACAGACCCCCGCATGCACGGAACGCGTATGGGAGTCTGAATCTGGTCCCTTATTAGTAATAGATAGCAAAATATTATACAAACACCAACATACACAAAGAGATAGACAGTTGTGAGAATTGTTATGATCTAACTACAGCTATAAACTGTCTCCGAATATCATAGTATAACATGTATTAATAAATGCAGTAATTAATAATTAGCACATCTCTAGTTTATTAGCATAACTTATTTGTTGACATATAGGAGTTGATCCACTATACGTCCCATCCAGATTTGCGTGTTTCAGCAGAAACTCTGAATAGAGCGATGAAAAGAAGGTGTGTCGTTTAATAGCCGTGTTCGGAGCTGTAGGGGCACCGACTGCAGCTTACAGTGGCAGTGTTTTGTATTTATTTATTTTTTTTATAAAGTTCACCCAACTCCAAACCCACCCTTCCCCAATATAAAAAAAAACAACCATTAACATAAAACATTTCAACAGGGCATGCTGATGCTTGTCATACCACAAGCACCAGTATGCCCAAGGATGTCATGGCATAGTGGTGCTTGGAGAATGTCAAGTGGCAGCATGCCCTGCCATCCATGTATTGCTGCATCCTGTAAATGTCCTCAGTAGTTTTCTAATAAAAGGCAGAGCCAACCATTACAGTTAAAAGTATGCATACATTAAATACAGTAATAAATATTAAAATCATACTTACCTGCATTGATGGGATCATCATCTGTAATGGATCCCATATTGTGCTCTTTTAACCCGGGGAGAAGGTCTTTGCAAACTAAAAAATACCTTGTACAGATGACGGAACTCATGTCTTTCTGCCAGGACATCCCATCCTTCTGCTGTCCCTTGGTTATGTTTACACCCTCTGCCTGTATGAGAACAATAGACCAATAAAATCCTATATAACCGTGCTCCCTCCACCTGCAGCTGTACCCACTTCCCACAGGGGTCACACCAATATGCCCCCAGTACACTTATATAACTCCCAAAAATTGGGATATATGCATAAGAAAATATAGAACACAATTGGGGATGCGGATTTCAGCGCAAATGTCACAATTTAGCAATTACTTTTTATTTATTCCCTTCTGTTCAGATGAGGAAATTACACTATCCAATAATCCTGAAGGATTATTCTCCAATACTAAAATTCTTCCTTTAATCAATAGTATACTTTTACGCTTTACAGTACCTCTTTGTCGTTTTCAGGAAAGTCTTTAATGAGCACAGTTCGAATTTATCCGCCTCTGTATTCTTTCTTTTCCGTATCTCTTTCTTTCCTTCCCTTCTTAGTTTGATCTCCCTCAAAGAAAACAAAAGGAGATCCTTGTGCAATACTGCTATTTCAAGGCGGCTACCAATTATAAATTCAATATTCACACTGTATTTCTCTTGGGTGAAAACGTGGTACCAATGCGGTTAATTTGTCTCCTTTGATTCTCTTTCCACCAATCTCTTTTTCCTTAATTTTCTCTCCTGTTGTAGAGACAATACAGTGACCTCCCTCCTTTTTAATCCTCCTCCTCCACGTCTCCCCACTATTTATCTCTTGTCTTCAAATTTATGACAATAAATCTTTCCACCTTCTTTTACAGGGTGGGCCTTTTGTTCCCAAGTTTCTGCGTCTCACTTTGGATTTATTTCCTGCTGTTTCTGTCCTCACCCATCCATCTTCCCTTATAATGGCAAGAAGAAAAAACAACCTTCTCTGGTGCAGTATCACAATCATAGGTAAGTAATAGTATATAACACCTTACTCACACTATTTTCTCTTGTTTCCAGGCTTATAATACAAATCTTTCCACCTTCCTTTTCAGGGTTGATTCCAATTCCATCGAGGATCAGCGTCCTGCCGTAATACCGTTCCTTACTCGATCCAATGTACATATATCGTAACAACTAAAGAAGCCACGTGCAATTCAAAAGTAAACTTTAATTTATTTTGATCCAAATAAAAATCTTATTAAAAAACGAGCTTCCAAAAAATAAAAACAATTTTTCCTTCAACAACGTAGTCTTGGTCTTATTTCAATGTAGTAAATGTCTCCCTTATGGGAGATATATTCTTGCACGGTTCCCTATTACTGCTGTTCCATTCCCTTCTAAGATAGAAATGAACTCCTGAAAACAGCAAAGGTTAAAAGGGCCCTCAACCTAATATTGCAGAGAGAGGGAGAAGAACGGTAACGGTAAAAACACTAACCCAGTGGCAAACTCCTTCCCAGAACCACCAACGCGTTTCAAGCAGTAAAATGCTCTTTTTTTTTTTAAGGAAAGAAAGAGATACAGAAAAGAAAGAATACAAAGGCGGATAAATTCGAACTGTGCTCATTAAAGACTAAGAAAAAAACGACAAAGAGGTACTGTAAAGCGTGAAAGTATACTGTTGATTAAAGGAAGAATTTTAGTATTGGAGAATAATCTTTCAGGATTATTGGACAGTGTATTTCCACATCTGAACAGAAGGGAATAAATGAAAAGAAATTACTAAAGTGTGACATTTGCGCTGAAATCTGCATCCCCAATTGTGTTCTGTATGAGAATGTTCTCAAAGGTTCGGCCGCGGTAAACATACAATGACTGAACCACTGGATTATTAGCAGGTCCAGGCACTGTACATGTGTTGCTATGGCAGCAGCAGTGCACAGAACATTGTGACGCTAATGTTGAGGCATAGTGAGAATGAAGCTGGTGGTGCTAATTTTCTGGGAGCAAGAACCGTTGCCGGGAACCGTGGCCCTGCTCCTGTTGACCAATGCCCCTGCTGACTCCATCCTTATTACCCATGACTCTGCCCCTTATGCCCATGTTTGCACACATCTCTGCCTGCGGCTGTGACTGTGACTGGGAGCTGCTGTACAGGTTTGAAAGAAGACATACAAGGGGCAAGGTGAGTAATGCAAGGAGGGAAGCTAAAGAATGTGTAATGGTAGTTAGGGGGCAGGCAGGGAGATCTGTATTTAGGAATGACAGAGAGGGGTGTGTGTAATGGAGAGGGGATAGGGAGAGAGATGTGTAATGTAAGGGGAAAGGGACATAGATGTGTAATTTAAGTGGGACATGAGGAGACCATGTAAAATGTAGGAGGGACAGGGAGGGGGATGTGTTATGGAGAGAGGATAGTGAGAGAGAAGTGTAGTATAAGAGTGATAAACAGGGAGATGTGTAATTGTTAGGGAGATGGGGAGAGATATGTGTAAATGTAAAGGGGACAGGGAGGGACCATGTGTAATGTAGGGAGTGCTCGGAGGTGAAAGGGTATTTGAGAGGGGGTACAAGGAGGGAGGTGTGTCATAAGTGGGGTGGGACCCAAATGTAGATATGTAACGGGGGGAGATGTGTGATGGGGGGAGAATGTGTTTCTAACGGGGGAGAGTGGATTTAGGGAAGATATCATGGAATAATGGAGGCTACCTTCAATTTTTTATTCTCTCTATAGACTTGAGTGCAGTAAGAACCAATGTGAGGTACGTAGATAAAAACCTAATAACCAATAATTATGTGAAAACAACACTTTCTTTCAGCCAACAATTTTTAGGGAGCATGCTCACACCGCTCCCTGGCACACTATGGGATGACGAGTTGGGGGGTTCCATAGCATTTATCTGCTCTGGGTGCCATTAATCCATGCTACATCTCATGTCAGTGTCATTCACAAAGCAGAGCATTCCATGGATGGAGAAAGAAATGTTGATGAATGTGGGAACGGTGGAAAGGATTGATACAGAGAGAGAAAGTATGACTGGAGACATACAAGGGAAGAAAGTAGGACAGGAAGCATACAGGAGGATTACAATCACAAAGAATGGAGTCCACATTCCAAAATGTGGCCAATCTAGACAAACTGACACCCCCAAAGTCAAATAATAAACTATAATATTTTATTATCTTATTGATATTATGGGCCGTATGCAATGCGCCCGGAGTTTTCCGATATTTGTTACTGCGCATGTGCAGTAATTTTGTAACACCATCTATGTTTCTTTTTTGCAACGTAGATTGCGTATACATGGTATTAAAGGGAATGGTATAGTCTGTTACTGGTTATGGCAGTTGATGGGGCATTTTCTTTCCTTTGTCCTGTTTAATCAGATTACCCCTGCCTTTCATCCATGTATTTTCATTAATTTATAAATTGATCTGAGCAACTTCAAATTTGTGTATTCTACCATATAAGACAGAAACATGAAACAGGCAACACTTCATCAAATACATACAAAGGCTGACAAATCAATGAATGAGTAGCAATGTGGGTAAAATTAAGTGTTTGGGGAAACAGTTGCATATCTGCGTGCATTTGTCAAGTCCATACAAAAGGTTTGGTTGTCATTAAACACTCAGCTCCCCACATGATTTGGTAATTATTAGATGATGTTGGCTTGGGGTAGCAGTCAGGAAAAGCCTCTTTTTGTGAGCTTGCCACATAATACAATTAGGGCACAAGGGCTCTTGTAGGTTCATTGTAGCCCTGGAGTCATATAAAGATGATGTTGAAACCCTTTTCAGTTTAATGGACATTAAAAATATTTAATGGTTTTCAGGAACTGTTGATCAAATTTTTTTTTTTTTTTTACCATAACTTAATGTTCCTGTAGAAACTGCTTTACAGAGTGTGCTGCCAACTTCACTTCCAGTAAGGGCCAAAGTTAATAAATTTTATACTATAGTGGCAAGCCTAGTATGTGAAAAATGTGTTACACAGTATTTAGTTAGTATTATTTATATATCATATTATATTTCTAAGCATCTGCTTCAACTATGGCCCTATTTAAAAGTTGCATCATAGTTATTAAGAATTGTTTTCTCCTGTGCAATGTACGACACACAAAAGACAAAAACAAACTAACTAATATTAAAATGAAATAAAAAAAATACATAAACTAATGTAATCAAGATACAGAGAGACTTACTGTATTAATGTTTTTTACCATAACTTAATGTTCCTGTAGAAACTGCTTTACAAAGTGTGCTGCCAACTTCACTTCCAGTAAGGGCCAAAGTTAATCAATTTTATACTATAGTGGCAAGCCTAGTATGTGAAAAATGTATTACACAGTATTTAGTTAGTATTATTTATATATTATATTATATTTCTAAGCATCTGCTTCAACTATGGCCTTATTTAAAAGTTGCATCATAGTTATTAAGAGCTGTTTTCTCCTGTGTAATGTATGACACACAAAAGACAAAAGCAAACAAACTAATAATAAAACGAAATAAAAAAAATACATAAACTAATGTAATCAAGATACAGAGAGACTTACTGTATTAATGGTGTGAACAGATAGTAATAATACCACCGTTTTCCCTCTCCAATAGATTTGCTTGTAGTGGGCATGTCTATTGGTTATATTTAATAAATATTGGTATCACAATTTACCTTTAAGGGTGCTGCTTTTAGATATTGTTATAAATGTTGGCTATAAATGTTGATTTCTAAAACTCCCAATTTATTACACACACCCACACATCTCTTTCACTGCTTCTGACCTTGTGGAATAATACAAGTCTATACCTTGCTTGCAGCTACTGTTGGTTGTCAATACCTTTCCTTGATCTGCCTAATACTGCAACACAATGCTGCCTGGAGTTTGTCAATAGCCTATACTTAAGCAGCTAAAACGAGACTGTCCGTATCCATTGCCTACTGTTTTAAAGACATTTAAAATCTTTCTTTGAAATCAGAAACTCTAAATTAGCTTTTTTGTCTTTAATTAATTGCCAGCAGTCTGGATTTAAGAAAGCGGTGGTGATGTGACTTCTAGAGTCCCAAAGAGTTTTCCACCTTAAGTGAGAGTTTATCTAACCCTTCCCTTAACCCACTCCTAACCCTAACCCTGCCAGTTCCACAGCCTCACCCTTACCATCCCCTTCTTCAGCCTAACCTTAATGCTCCATGGCCTGCAGCCTAACCTTAACCATCCATGACCCGCAACTTGATCCTAAAGTTCCATGCTTCACAGTCAAACCCTAACCTTTTATACCCCACAGCCTAACCTTCTCCTTAAGCCCTAACACTAACCTTTTACCTGCTGCAGATGCTACAGCCTAACCCTAATCTACCCACCGCAGCTTGTAGCTATTGGGAACAGGAAACTATTTCTTGAAATCTCTATTTTCAATGCTATTTGAGCAACAATACAGCCACCATTTAGCTGACGACTGTATCATGTTCAAAATATGGCAACTTGGACCGCCAACCACATCCCAATAGATTTAGTGTTGCAACCGTTTCTTAGTCTTGTTTACCTTCCAGTGTGGGATCCAGTGAGAGATCCTCTTCTGTTTATCACTATGAAGTAGAATACAAGTAAGTTTATTTGTTATTTTCCTGTTTGACCCTGGCCCAATAACTTAGCTGTGTATTTGTCATTTTTCAAAACACTGAAACCCTTATTTACAATTTAATATACAAGTAATACAACAAGTGGGTGTTCTTATAAATCTGATATAGAAACACAAGCTGTGTTATTAGTAGAGATGAACACTGACCCCTGTGTTTTGGTTTTGGTTCTAAATCTTCATTGTGTTTTTAACCCTCAAGTGATTTGGTTTTAGATCTGTATTCTCTTCTAAAAAATGCTAAAAACCACTAAACTTATGTAATTTATTAGTATTTTTGCTCCTACCGCATTATTAATAGGAATAACATCAATTTCCAGTTATTCCCAATTAAATTAGACCACCTCACAGCTCACAAGATTTGCCCTATAAAACATACAAATTGTCGTATTCATTAAAGGCGATTACACTAAATCGCCTTTAGTTCGAGGGGAACGCGCTTTAAAAAAAAAGCGCCTTCTGTGTGGGGCGCTTTCAATGAAACCCTACTGAGCCTTAAAAACACATGTCAATATACTTGACGTGTTTTGCAGTGTACAAAAGCCAAGCGCAGCATGCTTGTAAGGCTTATCCAGGCTGCGCTGATAGAACTACAAGGCTCAGCATTAGTAATATCAGCGTCAGCAGGGTAAGCCTTATAACCATGCAGCTCTGTCCTCGGTGTAAAAAAAAAAAAAAAAGACAGTCACATATAATCACAATAAACATTACATTAAAATACGTCATAATAATAAAAACATTTAATATGCATATGTCTCCATATAATTTTTAAAAATATAGGTGTCCACACTGTATATTAAGAAACTTTTTAGTATTATAGTGCGTTTCAATAAATATAAAAAAATAGTACCGTTAAGATGTTCTCTATCTTGGGAAGAGTTGCTTGTGGTTTTCTACATTTTCAATCTTCGGTTCATTTGTATTTTCTTAATGAAGAATCTTCTTTTCTTGCTTGCAGACTCTTCTCCGGTGCAGAGCTGAGGATGCTTTGGGGCTTCAATGTTGATCTTCGGCCTCCTGCAGCCCTTGCGACGATGTCTGGGTCCCTCCAGCTTGACATGTATTTTAATGTAATGTTTATTGTGATTATACTGGATACAGCGCAGCATGCTTAGAAGGCTTAACATGCTGACACGAATATTACTGCAAAGTTCAGCAATGCTGAGCCTTGTAGTTCTATCAGCGCAGCCATGCTAAGCATTCCAAACATGCTACACTTGTGTTTTTTATTTTTTTTACAACATAAAGCAACGGCGATTTTTGAAGGGAAAAGGTGATTTAACCCTTGAAAAATCGATGCATATCGACGGGTAATTAAAATCGCGGGTAAAAATCGATGGTTAGTGAATACCGCGATTTTAACAAAAAAATTGCGGCGAGACCAGTCGATTTGAAATCGCTGGCAAAAATCAACTTTTGTAAATATACCCCTTAGGGTTTTATATATTATATTATTTATAAGACTAAAGACAGGATTCTGATGTTCTAGGTATTAACTGTATACAGTATTTAAGCATGTATTTCGAACCCCCCGCCGGACTCGTCGCACCCTCCGTCTGCCACAGACCCTACCGGAGAGGTGAGAAACCTTGCAGGGGACTTTTAGGGTCATGCTCTGGGGAAGGAAGGTTAGGGTCTCTGGGGCTGATTCAGAGATGCAGATGCACTTACACCTTTTTTTAGGTGGAAGTGTACAGCTCGGCTAAACCGTTTTTCAAAGTAAGGGGTGTTAATCAATGTAAAGCAACGGCGATTTTTGAAGGGAAAAGGTGATTTAACCCTTGAAAAATCGATGCATATCGACGGGTAATTAAAATCGCGGGTAAAAATCGATGGTTAGTGAATACCGCGATTTTAACAAAAAAATTGCGGCGAGACCAGTCGATTTGAAATCGCTGGCAAAAATCAACTTTTGTAAATATACCCCTTAGGGTTTTATATATTATATTATTTATAAGACTAAAGACAGGATTCTGATGTTCTAGGTATTAACTGTATACAGTATTTAAGCATGTATTTCAAAATGTCAAATGAAACCATTATTATTTCTTAGTATCGATTACATTGTCTTGCTTCAGTGTGTATAACAAAGCTCTAGTAAATAGATTTACACATAACTGTATAGAAACTAAGGTTCCAGATCACTGATTAGAAAATAATTAAATGAATGTACCTTCAAATAATGGTTTAACCAGCAATTAGTGAATAAACTTCTTGCTGATTGAATCATTGCTCCATTTGGAATAATGTCTGTAAACCATTATTAAATAAATAAAGAGCGCAATTAAGCAGAAAGGCAATATCCCATCATGTATATAATGGCATTTCTTAAGGGAGGCTCTGCTACATTTATATTGCTTACAACATAATTTGTATGGGCGAAGGCAAACATGTCACAAATAGCCATCCTTCTGAGTGACACTGCAAGCGACGCACACTTCTCAGTGATTGCTGGGGGATTTATTACTTTAGTCACTTATTGTAATGGGATTGTCTGAGGTGATGACCACAGGAAATTGTACTTTGTATCCACTGCTGGAAATTGCTGGATAAATAAGAATGGTATATACTGCTGGGGCTGATGACAACAATTACTGTCATGTATCAATGTTTCCTGTCTTTATCAACATGTACATTATATATAGGCAATTATAAAAAAAATTTAGAACTAATGTGCATGCATGTTTTCTGAAGATCATGGGCCGTATTCAGAGATCTGTATTTACTACGTGAGCGTTTTTACACATGCACCTGGCTAGGCAACACCCACCAACACCTACCAACACCCACACACCCCCCTCTTTCATGTTAATTTTCAAGTATGCGATTCACATGTCCATGTCTAAAGCACTTACGTGCATATATTCTACGTAACTTACGTAAATAAAGTTACTACGTATGCGCCGTTACGTACCTAAAACTCCACGTCAAAACGGATCTGTGAATACAGTCCCATATCTGTTGTCAAATTCCCTATATTGTATGAAGAGGAAAAATAAAACTTTTTATCTATTTTTTATTCTTTTCTTTGATAAAAAATGCTGCATTAAAGAACATCCATGCAGTGGACATTCATGTTTAGTTTAAAAATGTACTGCTTCATAATAGATATATCTAAAGGCACTGCTTTACACAGCCAGAGATATGCCTTCCCTATTACTAACTTCCTGTTTATTGAGGCAGACCAGGTGATTTTCTGAGTGAGTTCTGAACCATGAGAGGGTCCAAAACCTAAAGATATCTGATCCTCCCTTTAGCCTGTTGTTTTGACGTGCTGTACATATAATACCCAGTTCACATTTTCTTCATGGAGTGGAGGTCACAAAATGGAGGTCATTGTGCACCTTGACAAAACCACATTGCACTGTAGGAAAATTTGAAAGGTATAAATAGATTTAGCGTTTGGAGGGTCCATCCCTCAATCAACTCTAAATTAGAGTATAAAAATAAAGGACTGTATTCACAGATCCGTTTTCATGTGAAGTTGCGTGCGTATATTTTTAGGTACGTTTTAACTGCGCATGCGTAGTAACTTATACGCAAATAAGTGCTTTAGGCACGGTAATGTGAATCGCACTTGGGACATATGTATGGAGGGGCGGGGTAGAAATACGTACTTGAAAATTTACATGAAAGTGGGTGGGGGGCATTTAAATGAACGCTTGAGGGTGAGACTATAAAGAATCGCACGCACGCAAGACATATATGCAGGTAAGTACACACGTAAAGATCAGAGTGGTCTATGGAGGTGTAAGTCTACGATTGCATGGCTGGGAGAGGGGAGTGTCGTGGGTGTTGCCTTGCTACGTGTGTGCATATAATTACGTACTTTTAAAAAACGGATCTGTGAATGCGGCCCAAAGTTTACAAAAAATCTGGGTTTCCTAGCATACAAAAAAAATATTTCTTTGCACCCCTATTGCAATATCATTTTTCTGGGAGCAATTTTGCTGTTCAAAACAAAGTTTTACTTTCGACTGTTGAAGTCAGAAGAGGCCCTGGCAGCAAAAAACAGGCCAACTCATGGCTGTCATTTCTAAACGCAATAACATCTTGATCTGTAGGTTGTTGCCATATGTTTTCTTTGCTTTTATTCTCTCCTTTATATAGGGTCCCTTTCTATTGTAGTCCTTGCTTTAAAATAATCTGTTAGAAGCGGGTGCAGTAGGAAAATCCCGGCACTTAAAATACCTCACTGAAAATCCCGGCACGTAAAAAATCCCAGTGTAAAAAATCCTGGCATAAAAATTACCGGTAATTTAAAATACCTACACACTGAAAATCCTGGCAAGCAAAAAATACCTACACACAGAAAATCCTGGCAAGTAAAAAATACCTACAAAC
Organism: Limnodynastes dumerilii; assembly: GCA_011038615.1. Taxonomy (NCBI): domain Eukaryota; kingdom Metazoa; phylum Chordata; class Amphibia; order Anura; family Limnodynastidae; genus Limnodynastes; species Limnodynastes dumerilii. The sequence continues at coordinate 16,167 of WWET01003823.1, read as the reverse complement.
TGAAAATCCCGGCAAGTAAAAAATACCGCGAAGCAACACCCGACTTCACAGAACAACAACGCGGCTACAAGCATCAGCATGCTCAATGATGCCAGCTGACCAGCATGCCCTGTCATCCTGTGCCCACAGCGGTGTCTCAATGTCCCCATTAGACCTTTAGATTAGGATTAAATACCCCAACAATTCTAAAATAATTGTCATGAAATAAACCAGTCATTAAATGCACAAAAATATTAAACATAATACGCTAATGAAAACCCTGACAATCGCAAAAAACAGTCATTAAATACACAAAAATATTAAACCTAACACACTAATGAAAACCCTGACAATTGCAAAAAAAACAGTCATTAAATGCCCAATAATATTAAACATAACATGCTAATCAGAACCCCGACAATTGCAAAAAACAGTCATTAAATACCCAAAAATATTAAACCTAACACGCTAATCAGAACCTCAACAATTGCAAAAAACAGTACAACCTAACACGCTAGTGAAAACCCAGACAATTCCAAAATAATTTTCATTTAAAAACAGTAATCTTATACATAAAATACATAAATAAAATAAATAAATAAATACATGACATTAAAATAATTAATAAAAAGAAGTACTTAACATTTTGAATTGGATCCCATCTTTCAAGCTTTTAATCCGTGGGGGAAGTCTTTGGAAAAAAAGCCCTGTGGGTTCGCTGCAACTCATGTCCCGCATGCGGGACATCCCGACGCTAATGACAGCTCTGCTGTATATTTATACCCTTGGGCAGCCTGGGAAATCCCGTTTCCATGGTGACCAAACAACGTTGGCACTGGCATCCTTAGGCATGCTGATTCTTGTAGCATTACAAGCATTAGCATGCCCTGTCAGCTCCGCGTTGTTGTTCTGTGAAGTCGGGTGTTGCTTCGCGGTATTTTTTACTTGCCGGGATTTTCAGTTTGTAGGTATTTTTTACTTGCCAGGATTTTCTGTGTGTAGGTATTTTTTGCTTGCCAGGATTTTCAGTGTGTAGATATTTTAAATTACCGGTAATTTTTATGCCAGGATTTTTTACACTGGGATTTTTTACGTGCCGGGATTTTCAGTGAGGTATTTTAAGTGCCGGGATTTTCCTACTGCACCCGCTTCTAACAGATTATTTTAAAGCAAGGACTACAATAGAAAGGGACCCTATATAAAGGAGAGAATAAAAGCAAAGAAAACATATGGCAACAACCTACAGATCAAGATGTTATTGCGTTTAGAAATGACAGCCATGAGTTGGCCTGTTTTTTGCTGCCAGGGCCTCTTCTGACTTCAACAGTCGAAAGTAAAACTTTGTTTTGAACAGCAAAATTGCTCCCAGAAAAATGATATTGCAATAGGGGTGCAAAGAAATATTTTTTTTGTATGCTAGGAAACCCAGATTTTTTGTAAACTTTGGGCCGCATTCACAGATCCGTTTTTTAAAAGTACGTAATTATATGCACACACGTAGCAAGGCAACACCCACGACACTCCCCTCTCCCAGCCATGCAATCGTAGACTTACACCTCCATAGACCACTCTGATCTTTACGTGTGTACTTACCTGCATATATGTCTTGCGTGCGTGCGATTCTTTATAGTCTCACCCTCAAGCGTTCATTTAAATGCCCCCCACCCACTTTCATGTAAATTTTCAAGTACGTATTTCTACCCCGCCCCTCCATACATATGTCCCAAGTGCGATTCACATTACCGTGCCTAAAGCACTTATTTGCGTATAAGTTACTACGCATGCGCAGTTAAAACGTACCTAAAAATATACGCACGCAACTTCACATGAAAACGGATCTGTGAATACAGTCCTTTATTTTTATACTCTAATTTAGAGTTGATTGAGGGATGGACCCTCCAAACGCTAAATCTATTTATACCTTTCAAATTTTCCTACAGTGCAATGTGGTTTTGTCAAGGTGCACAATGACCTCCATTTTGTGACCTCCACTCCATGAAGAAAATGTGAACTGGGTATTATATGTACAGCACGTCAAAACAACAGGCTAAAGGGAGGATCAGATATCTTTAGGTTTTGGACCCTCTCATGGTTCAGAACTCACTCAGAAAATCACCTGGTCTGCCTCAATAAACAGGAAGTTAGTAATAGGGAAGGCATATCTCTGGCTGTGTAAAGCAGTGCCTTTAGATATATCTATTATGAAGCAGTACATTTTTAAACTAAACATGAATGTCCACTGCATGGATGTTCTTTAATGCAGCATTTTTTATCAAAGAAAAGAATAAAAAATAGATAAAAAGTTTTATTTTTCCTCTTCATACAATATAGGAAATTTGACAACAGATATGGGACTGTATTCACAGATCCGTTTTGACGTGGAGTTTTAGGTACGTAACGGCGCATACGTAGTAACTTTATTTACGTAAGTTACGTAGAATATATGCACGTAAGTGCTTTAGACATGGACATGTGAATCGCATACTTGAAAATTAACATGAAAGAGGGGGGTGTGTGGGTGTTGGTAGGTGTTGCCTAGCCAGGTGCATGTGTAAAAACGCTCACATAGTAAATACAGATCTCTGAATACGGCCCATGATCTTCAGAAAACATGCATGCACATTAGTTCTAAATTTTTTTTATAATTGCCTATATATAATGTACATGTTGATAAAGACAGGAAACATTGATACATGACAGTAATTGTTGTCATCAGCCCCAGCAGTATATACCATTCTTATTTATCCAGCAATTTCCAGCAGTGGATACAAAGTACAATTTCCTGTGGTCATCACCTCAGACAATCCCATTACAATAAGTGACTAAAGTAATAAATCCCCCAGCAATCACTGAGAAGTGTGCGTCACTTGCAGTGTCACTCAGAAGGATGGCTATTTGTGACATGTTTGCCTTCGCCCATACAAATTATGTTGTAAGCAATATAAATGTAGCAGAGCCTCCCTTAAGAAATGCCATTATATACATGATGGGATATTGCCTTTCTGCTTAATTGCGCTCTTTATTTATTTAATAATGGTTTACAGACATTATTCCAAATGGAGCAATGATTCAATCAGCAAGAAGTTTATTCACTAATTGCTGGTTAAACCATTATTTGAAGGTACATTCATTTAATTATTTTCTAATCAGTGATCTGGAACCTTAGTTTCTATACAGTTATGTGTAAATCTATTTACTAGAGCTTTGTTATACACACTGAAGCAAGACAATGTAATCGATACTAAGAAATAATAATGGTTTCATTTGACATTTTGAAATACATGCTTAAATACTGTATACAGTTAATACCTAGAACATCAGAATCCTGTCTTTAGTCTTATAAATAATATAATATATAAAACAACAACAAATATAATGTTTGTTTACACAGTGTACATATTAGTGGTCAGAGTGAATGTTTAGAAATGGTGATATGTAAACTGTGGCCAGAAATGGCTGCTTTAGAAATAGAGGGGCTGATTCAGAGTTGCACTTCCACCTTTTTTAGGTGCAAGTGTAGACCTGAGCAATACCATGTTGAATTGCAAGGGGAGGAAGATTTAAATTGTAAAATCAGAATTAAAATTAGGAGGTGAAGTTTCTTAGCTCTAACTATTTTATAGAATAAACATAAACCTATGAACTATTTTAGTTCTATGTGTAAAAGTAATGTATTTTCCCTGCA
>WWET01003822.1:139533-153094 GCA_011038615.1 Limnodynastes dumerilii | reverse complement strand
GAGAGATCCCACCTCGGTTTGCCCAGCATGGTACCTTTGAGTTTGAATATTCCCAGAGATGGAAGTCTTTGGATGAAATGGAGAAACAGCAAAGACAGCAAGTGGAAAAAAACATGAAGGAAGCAAAGGAGAAGCTTGAAAGTGAAATGGAAGATGCCTTCCACGAACACCAAGCTAACCTGCTACGGCAAGGTTAGTGTTCCATTTTAATGTTGCAATCAGGAATGTAATTTTTTTAACCTGAATGTAGTTACAAATCAAGTTTTGAAAGGAGTCTTTGTATGTGTAACTAAAATTTCCTATTTAGAGGAATAGAAATGGCTGATCTAGACTGTAAAACTGCTTTTAAAGTTTCACTGCCTTTCTGAAAGGTGTTTTTTTTTTATCCTTTAATAGATTTATTAAGGCTACACAAAATGTAAGTTTAGATCAATTTATAGGTTAACGCAAACAGGTGCATAAAAGGCAGGGGTAATCTGCTAGCAACAGAAGGAAAAGAAAATGCCCCATCAACACTGCTATTAACATACTATCATTCTTTCTACAAATTAGATTTAATGAGGCGCCAGGAGGAGCTAAGGCGTATGGAAGAAATGCATAACCAAGAGATGCAGAAGCGCAAGGAGATGCAGTTAAGGTGCGTTGCACTTCTACATTGTGGCGTTTTCATGGTTTGTTCTAGTGTAGGTTCTGATTAGTGATCTATTTTTATTGTATTGCTGTGCCTTTTAAACAGACAAGAGGAGGAACGACGTAGGCGTGAGGAAGAAATCATGTTGCGCCAACGTGAGATGGAAGAGCAGATGAGACGTCAAAGAGAAGAGGGTTATAGAATGAGTTACATTGACCCTGTAAGTTATTTATTATATACCATAGCAACAGCTCTTTACTTGGCACAAATGTGTATAGAGAAGATAGGTGACAGTTGACCTATTTGCAGAGTTTTGGACTTTGAAATAGAGTAAATTGGTACAAATAGAGGTGAATGCTCCTGTGCTGTAAAGCAGAAAGTCTGACAAGACTTCCCTTTTAGTGTCAGTCTAATGGCATTACCTGTTTAATTTCCAGAGAGAACGGGATATGCGCATGGGAGCAAATTCCATGTCCATGGGAGGTAAGGCACATTTCAGATTTCTGTTTAACTAATGCTCTAAAACCTGGTTTTTAAATTAGATTTTTGTGCTTTTTAGACCCTTATGGTGCTGCAGCACAGAAGTATCAATCCCTTGGGTCAACTGGTATGGGCTATGAGGGAAGCCCAGGAGTCACACAGGCAGCAATTGCCACATCTCTGATGGCAAGTGATATGGTAACGTATCAGCATATGATATGGTAGTAGCAGGCTGACCTATTGCCTAGTGGTCCACTAGCTGTGGATAAATGTACACAATGCGTACTTTGTATGCTGCATTGCAGCATTTTGTGTATACTTTGTGTAGGTTTCTTACTGACAAATGTCTACTGGACTTTTTTTTTTTTTTTTGTTGCAACCTTAATATTGTGTTGCACTATTTCAGGTTTTAAAGCATTTTTTAAAATAGTGCTGCGAATATATGTTGTGGTTGGGATATTCAGTCGAGTGGGGTTCTGAACTGAAGGACATGGTTTATTTTTAGTTATGTTGAATAGCTGATTTTACTTGTGACAAAACGGCTAAATAGAGTCTGCTTGAAAAGAACAGACCTAACTACACAGTAATATTATGCTCCATGGATGTGGACTGCATAGTTTGCTTTCATTATTTTGCTACCTTAATCAGAATTTGGCAAAGAAACTTATTGTGCCACGTCATTAAGAATTGAACACGTCATGTGCTGTTCAAATACACTATCCAGATATTGTGCAAAAATAGGTATACTGTTGCACTGTTTAACAGTGATTAAGTGAAGGTTCAAGATTAACAACCTTTAAAATTCAGTTAAAGGTAGAATTGAACCACTAAGAGGTGCTAAACCTGCCACAGACCCTTAATCTCAGAGTCCACAAAACTCCGTTTTGACAACAAGGGGAATATTAAATGATATATATAGGTGAAGAAACCATACTGATAGGATACAAATGTACTATGTCCCTTATTCTTAAAATGCAAACTGCTCAATCCTAGTTCAACCAATACATATGAAACATAAATAAAAACACTTGAAGCCATAATAAATATAAATTAAATATAAAGCCAGGTTAAATTTCTAATTAGATATCTAAAACTTAAAAAATCTTAAATGTGGCATACAGGCGAATGTATTCGCCAATAAATGTCGGTGATGGTTCCTTAAGATGTATAAATGTTAAGCCAATGGAGAATTCTTTCAGCCTTTAATAAATCTACAAATGGCATGTTCATACATCCATAAAATGACATGGGAAGAAAAGGTGAGGTTAGAAGATACCAACAATAAATATCAAATAATCAAAAGGTATAAAATGATATTAAGCTCTTACCCATTCCAATAAATTAATAAAAACAATTAACAATAAATCAATAATCCATGAATATAAAGTGCCAAATGGAGACCAATCTCCTACCAAAGTGCGCAGTGTAATGTTCCAAACAGTCTGGCTGCAAAATGGGGACATCCTAGCAGAAGATGGAAAGCATTCCTGAATGGAGAAGCAAGCCCACATGAGATTGTATTGATTAAAAGCTTCTTATATACTTATTTGCCTTTGGGTATTTGATATTTATTATCTTCTAACCTCACCTACTTTTTTTCCCCCACATGTCATATTTTATGGATGTATGAAACACCTATGAGAAGTCTAAAAGAATTAAGCTCCATTGGCTTAACATTTATACATCTTAAGGAACTATCACTAGCTTATATATTTATTGGCGAATACATTCACCTGTATGCAGCATTTATGAACTTTAAAGTTTTAGATATATCATTAGAAATTTAACCTTGCTTTATATTATGGATTCCCATGTATTTGTCTCATATATATTGGTTTCAGTAGGATTGAGGAGTTTGCATTTAAAATCCAGATATAGATAGAGATATATACAGAGAGAGATATAGATATATAATTTTCTTTTTTTTAGACAAGTTAACTGCTTATCAACTACATTTATTTGACCAGCCATTTCAGCACATTATGTTGAACTGTTAGTTACAGAGGTTACGTAACTGATATTTAAAATTTATTGGGAATATTCTTTTTTGCATGTTTTTGTTTTTCCTGAGAATTTGATTGAATAAACTCTGGTATACTAAAGTTTGAGAACTTCTATAGCAATGCTAAGTATTTTACTTGTAAGGCTGATCAACTGCGTTACTGTATTGTAGATATGGTCTGCTTCATTTCTGCAGACTTTGTTTAGCTGTAATTATTGAGGAACGAATATGATCCTCAATAAAGTCCTATCTTTAATAAGCAGTAACTTTAACTTTTTTAGTAAAGCAGTTGTTTTGTAAAAGTGTGGGCATTCGTGAGTGGATTGGAAGTATATTAGTGTTTTTGAGGTAGTGCTTTATGAATATGTGGTCTTCATTGCACCAGTATACTTAAACTTGCAACCCTATAAATACACGTGGATGCTTTTCCTTCCTCTTAAAAGAAAGGGAGAAATCTGGAGGATTTTTTCCACAATTACAAATTCTGTTATAAATTACAGGCTTTGATTGCTTTATTCCATTCAATCTTCAAAGTATACCTAAGAGAACCTCTACCAGTGATGCAAAATTAAAACTTTTACATTTTGCAGTTTTATGTACTTTAGGTGGTATTACCCATTATATTTATCTTTTTTATATTTTCTATTTATATGGTTTTACCCACCCGCTGTATAAATTAGATTTATTCTGCCAACAACATTAACCTAAACTGGGTGTTCATCTAACACTATAAAAAGGACCCTTTTCCATTTAAGGCTGTTCATGGTAACATGACTTCCATTTATACCCTCAGTGAAAACTTAAAGCCTGTCTTGCACTTGTGATAAGTATTCACTGCGAATACTCAGCCATATGTTTTAGATTAACTTGTTTTCCAGGGCCATGTGATAGCATCTAGGTTGTGGGCATTGCCTATATAAGCTTACAGGGTCATGATTTCATTTAGGTTTCCTGTTTTATCCATGCAGGGTCATACTGTATTGGACTGAACTGCTGAAATATAAATTGGAGCTGGAATAGTGTATACCTTAGCACATTCCTAATGTAACTTCATGTAAAACATGTATATGTACTTCTGGCTGTTTTTTTTTCCTCAATATTTTCACAATATACTTAGAAACAATGCTGACCTTTTTTTTTCTTTTTTGGTCACCTGTGCTTGTGCACAGGGTAGATGTCTGTTCTTTGAAACAGCTGACCGTATCAATTGTGGGAGCATATATCATGGCATGTGATACGTAACTAATTTGCAAATTACCCTTTTTTCCTTTCTATGTTCCTGGTACCTGTGGATCCGACTCACTGGTGATTGTATCGACGAACCTTGACTGCGGGACCCTTCTAAATATACATAAAATACACACACGGACAACTTCTTCTATAATGAACTGAATTTGTTTTTCTATTAGCGTAATGATCGATTTGTTCAGAGCAATGCAGGGACCCCCAATGCACAGGCTTCCAGAGGGATTGGGTCTGTTCCCCCTGCTGCAGTAGCAGGTGCTGGTGGTTATGGGAGGGGTAGAGAAGAATATGAAGGACCAAACAAAAAACCCAGGTTCTAGATGGTTTCCTTCAAAGCTATCCCCCCTTTTCATTTTTTTTAACTTGCATTCTAGTGAGGAATATTTTTATGGTTACTTGACCCAGTATTTGTGAAACCAATTTGTGCATATGCAGGTTTGATCACCCCCCCATTTCTTTTGTACTGTGGCGGTATATGTGGCATTCCCTATTTTTTTTTATATAGTTTAGTTTTTTAAACCATGCTTCAAACCTACTGGATGCTGTACAATGCTCTCACAAATTGTGAATAGCTTGGCAAGACCACAGCATGACTTTCTTTGCCTCATGGATACCTTTTTAAAGAGACTGTAAACCGAGGAAGGCAGCAAACATATGTAACTAGTGTGCACAGCACAGACATGGCTGTCTTTGGTCTAGGCTGATATGGTAGCCTGATTCTTGGCCTTTACCATTAGGCTTCTAGGCTGGGTATATTGACACACTAATCTTTGTATTTGGGTATTGTGACTTGAGCAAAAGCTCCATATAATTTGTCCTTGTAATCAGTTGTATTAAACTTATAAATTAAAAAAAAAAAAACAAAGTTGAACTTATTGTGTTGGGTTGGGGAAACATTGTGTGCGTTTGGGCTTTTGAAGGATTGATGTGTTGTCACTCATAATATAGTTAAAATTTTTGTAACCAATGTACTGTGGCCTCCAGAAGTGTTCATTTTATCTCTGAATAAATTGAACATCTCAAGGACTGTTGTGCATATAGAAGTCACTAATAGTCCTAAACATTGTAGACTTGATTGTCAGTGATAACTTTGCTTTTATTTGTTACAGGAAACAGGAATAATTTAGCCTGATGCTGTATTCTAAAGCAGCATACAGAGAACATATAGGAAACCTGATACTTAAATTATTATAGGAACTTTTATTCAGTTCTGTTGAGCAAATTCTGCAGGTGGCAGTCTCTGGCTTGAGTTGTGAAATATAAAACAAGGATTATGTACCAGGATAACTTCTTGCACAATTATCACAGTTGGTAAAGTCTGCAGTGTCCTTCCTTCCTATGGCTTGCTGTAGCAGTTCATTCTACTGCAGAAAGTTAGCATAGCTTGTAATTTGACAAACTAATTTTACTTTAAATGTGTGGCATGCAAATGAGTTCTTAATGTTCAGGGTTATTTGTTGTAATGGCAACCCATGTTTCTTGCAGCCACTGCTATGATTTGTTTGTAGCCTAATAATGGTATGACTTGTCCATGTAATCCAGCTCTTAATGGGAAGTATATATCGGTCATACCATATAATGCCAATGATGCACTCTGCCAGTGCCATGTATGTTCATCTTTAGAATGACTGCTTACCCAATTTGAGCTTTCTTCACAAACTGTAAATGCCTTTGTGAAAGTAAAGAACAAATGGAGTTTTCTCCTTGAGGCTTTAAAGCTTAAGTTGACTTGGTGTTCTTTCTAGAACATCTTTTATTTTGCTAAATTAAACTTAAAGTATGAGGGTGTGTTAAACAATTGTACAATATGCAAACATTCCAAATACTGGCCATGTCTTAATGCTGCGATATCCATGGAAGTTTCTTAGTCCATGCTTTACTGCAACACTTCGGCTTTTCAAGGTTGAATCCTATGTCTAAAGCTTTAGAGATATATGTATTTATACCACTTGGTGTATGTAGTGTGGATTTTTTTTTTAAAACCCAAAAGCCTGAAATCACTTCAGTGTCTTATCTGACACTGCTGTATATTATACAGGGCAAAGTTAATGAAGATGCTGGCTACTTATTTACAGTTAATCATGTCACTCTAAATTTCAGTGACTTGAGAAATTCTCAATAGATATCCCAGGATTTGGCAATAATAAGTTCCCTATAGATGTGTGTTGGTGACAAATGTTGGTTACTATTACAATATGGGGTTGTAGTCACTGTTCTACTGTTTAATGTGAATAAAATGGTATGGAATAGGATTACATCCACGATGAGAAATTATATTGGTGTGGAGCTACTTTAGGTAAAGTGTTTAAGGTCTGGACTGCACAAGATTGTTCCTTTTTTTTCAAATATGTTTTATAGAAACTAATATTTGGACTGGTGCACATGTATTTCAATGAGCTCCTATTACAGGGCACCCACTTGTCAACCTGTTTAAATGGTACAAACAAACTTTAATTATGAACTATCCCTTTTTGTAATGGTACCTTGGTCTGACTCTTAATTGTACAAAGAGCTTTTTGCTGAATCTACATTTGTCATACTGCATTGAAACTTCAGTCTTTAGAGGCTCACACCTGCATAGATTCCACCTCTTACCCCCCTTGGAGCCCAATCTATTAGCAATGTTTTTAGGATGGTCCTATTGAACTTTAAATCTATTTGATTGGAACATAGAATGCTCCTAATGGTTTCACTTAATACTTTAAACTAAAGTAATTTCAATAATATCCCTCACTTTTTGAGAGACTTATTTCTGAAGATAAAACAGGCATTTTTTTTTCTTTTGTTGGCAAATGTTTAACAAGAATAGTGGCTGCAGTGAAAGCAGTGTTTCCAAAGAGGTTATCATCCCATCAACAAAACTAATTCCTTATTGCAGTGTCTTAATCTTCATCATAGCAGATGTGTATGAATTCGGCAGTGATTTTGTTGGCAGCCAGAGACCTGAGAATATATTCACAATTTTTACTCGAGTTTTAGCCACTTCAATTGCACTTTATAATCTTAGTGGTCGTCTGTAGCAAGCAATTCTGCAGTGCATAACTTTGAGGAACATAGTACTACCAATGGACTATAGGATCCCGGATGTAGTAGTCCCGCTGCAAGATGCTCAGTGCTGACAGCATTCAGGTAGGTACATAAGAAATCTCTACCTTGGTGATATACTGTATAACTGCTATTCTGACATAACACTTCTGTTGAAAAAAATGCAATGCAGCACTTTGTGTGCATTATCAGTAATAGCGGCGTTAACATGCATGGCAGGACATTCAGCGCCTGCTGTGTTTCATCGTTACTCTACCAGATATATGCAGCAACTTGTGACTGGTGTCTTTGCGTTCTGAAAGCTTATAAAACTGGTTGTTGGGTGGGGATACTATCCATGTGTACTTAATATAGGGTTTGTGCTTTTTACTTCAAACTTCAGATGAAAGTCTTCAAGACTTTCAACTAGATCTTCTGGCTTACAAAACTTTTAAATGACTTAAGACCTAGTCTTAAGAATACTGATAAATGGTAAATCTCAGTTGTCTTGCTTTTAAAAGTGAAAAATTTACACAGAAGCCCTTGCAACATTACTTGCCTGCTATTGGACTTATAGTAGTTTAGGGAATCCTGTATTTGTGTTTTGAATGTGCAACAGGTGTAAACTGGTTGTCTTAATTATCAGTATGCACTTCTACAGCAGATCATTTTTCCCATAATTGTGATTAAAGCTGCTTTGAGTTGGCATACTGAAAATCAGACTCAAACTTGTAAATTAGTGAGCTCCGGTAAAAGTTACATTAAAACATTGCCAGTTCAGTGCTCTTTTCTCCTTGTGAAACAGTGGACAGATGTTCTAAATTGACATGAGAAATTTGTCTATTTTTAATTCCAATTACATTTTTCATGTGGGACCATATTTATTTCTAAATGTTTTTGCTTTGTCAAATAGCACCTGAATATATGGCAGTGTCAGGTTTCACTTGGTGTGACAAATTTTATTTCATCCAATGTACCATTCAATGTGATGGCGTAACCCAATTAACCTGTCGGGTTTAAATTAAGGGAAAATATTGTCCAATTTTAGTGGAAAAATATTAAACAATGCAACATTAGGGACGGCAAAATTCGTGTTAGATATACATTTTATGGGGGGTACTTATGCTTTCAAAATTGCCTGAAGTAGATCAGCAATGCACTTCATTTTATTTTTTTGCGACCCTGTGAATTAAGTAACTTTTTCTTTATAATTTCGATTCAGACAGACCAGACTGGTGAGTTGCAAGTTCAATGTATTTTATAAACGCATTGCACCTGTGTAAGTAGACTGAACTGTTACATCAATACAGGCTCATAGTTCAATAATTATTCTAAACATGGCTGCTAGGATTGCAAACCCATGGTTATTAAATCAAAACTTTGACAGAAGTCTTAACTACAAGGTTTTCTATGTGGGGGTATTGTGCTATTGGTGTACAAGGCATATACTGAAGTTCGTATTGTAATGCAGGTGAAATAAAATAGAAGTTGTCGCACATTTTCTTCTTTCGTCATTTTGTATAGGTTTTGACAAGTGGTCTTATGCAGGTTTTAGTAAACATAGTGCACTCTGGTTTGTTTGGTTTAAAGGCTATTTCTACCTTCATTTGCATTATGACATGATACCATGTCTAGTGCTATGTGAATTGCATCAGCATTCAACATGATTCTCTATGTGCTATGGACTTGTGCTACTATGGTTAGTGCTCAATTTCTGTATAATCGAAGCATATGATCACATGTGCGTATCAGTGGGTTGGTAAAGTGCTGCATTGTGTTTGGTTAGTAATTATGTCAATGATAGCATCAGAAGTGTTTTGTCAGAATACTCGTGCTGCTTTAAAGGTGCAGTTATGTCTTGAAAGCTTTGTTTCTTGTAAATTGATATCAGGTGTCTTGCAAACTAAACATTTTCTGAGACACCTGTAATGGTTCTTAAAGACCTGCATCTTTAACCAGCTAATGAACTGGGTATGTAATGGGGTTCTTGATTTCATAAAGGAAATACTGTGGCAATTTAGGCAGGCAGCTGTGTCGTATGAACATATGTGGGAATACTAGTAATTTGGACTTGCTTATGCTTAAACTTGGAACTAAAGGTCAATTGTATATGCTTCAAGCTATACTAATAGTTTCTTTCCCATTGTTAATCATTTTAAATGCACAAGCCTTTAACTGCAGTCACAGATCTACATCTGTATTGCACATATATACCAGTAGTGATTGAATTAATGAACATTTTAAACACCACTATATCTGGCCAGTTTGACTGTACAGAGTACTCAAGTAGAACTACAGTGAGTGGGCTAATTATATATTTAGTTATTTTGGAATATTTAGGATGCTTTACTGATTAGAATCTGTAATCCATCAGTGAGAACTCTTGTCCCAGTATAACTTAGCTTTTGAGATTCAGTTTTGCAGAATAATTTTGAGTACCCAAGATAAGCAAGCACACAGATTTTAAACATGACTTTCTAGACTTTCTCTTTTTGCTCACCTTTTAGGTATGGAATCTGGATACTGGCTGACAGCTGTTATCAACTCTTAAACTTAAGGTATTGACTTCATTGTGTATTTACTGGGTTCTTTAGATTTGTATGACTAATCTACATTATTGTACTTTTTGCAATTAGGCTTAATAGAGGGGCTTCAGCAAGTAACAAATTGGAATATACAGGTCAACTTACCATCTATTTTAATTTTTTAGGGTTAATAGAAATGTAACTTTGTTTTGGACTGGAACATTTCAAGTACTTGGAGTGAATGAGGTAAATTGTTTTTCATAAGTTGTTTTGCACTTTCAAACAGTAAACATTCTGAAATATAAAATCGCAGGTGGGAATATGTATTGTACTGTCTTTGCCTTTATGTACTACTGTATAACTGGTTTGTTTTTTGCTTTCTACAGGTGGATATCTCGCTTGGATTTGTGGTCTCTATTTTTTTTTTTATTTTTTTTTTAAATAAACTGTTTTAAATGCTAAAGTGTTGTGCTTTTATATTTATAATGGTGTCAGCAGTAGGATGCTAACTGTTTCATGGTCACTGTAGCATACATTTAGCTTCATAATATTGACAGAACCAATAAAATTACCAGTGCAGTGATGCATGATCAGTGATGCATGATCCGTTCTCCCTAGAGCAGTGACCTACAATTCTATTCCTGAATAGTAATCGTTGTGTTGATTGATTGAATAGGGCATGCATTCACTTTAGGTTTTTGGAATGTGAGGAATTAAGTGATTTCATCAGGGTTCTGTTCACTTTTAAATATTTATCCAGTTGCAGCATATTAATTATTTTGGTGGATATATGTAGTAAGGTTTCCTCAAAACTGCTTCATCCATGACAAGTGGGAACTAGAGTTCTGCTGCCTAGGACTCACTAGCTTCTAAATCACAATGAACCGGATTCACAGTTAAGAACAGGGCGAACAAATCCACAATTATATGCATGACGACTCCCTTGACACATCCTTGTTTTTCTTGTTTGTTCTTAACTGACTTAAGAAGGCCAAAGTCAGCCTTATCTTCCTGTGTGTATGTAACTTAAGTTGCTGAAGTACAAACGTATTTGGCAAACCGTGCCCTGTCAGTCCATTTAAATGTCTCCCCCTCTTAACTTCATAAATTGGTCTTGCACACCCTTTCCTACTTATTACAGACAGCTTTGTAAATCGCTTTAAATGGATCACTGTTAAATTTTATGTAGATTGTGTAAATAAGGGTACTACACGTGCCGTTCAACTGTTACTAAAAAAAAATACACATGCAAATAGCAGCAGCTTAACTGTGAATCTGATCCAGTGTATTAAACACTTCCTTACCAATACTATGGGCCTTAAGTTAAAATGTGTAGTAACTTCAAGGAATTCTTTAAATCTGTTCAATTGTATCCATGGAAAAGTGGATTTGGTTACATTACACAATGGAAATAATTTTTTGGGCTGGTATTCGCAATAAGGGCTTTGACATGGTGGATGAGGGCTACATGAAAAGTTTGCTAGTCACCAGATGTTGAAAAACTAAACCATCACTTTAGTGCTGATGTAAGCACATTAAGTGCTATTAAAGTGGATGAGTCACAAAAGCAGAAGACTAATTTTTTCAGCTTTAAACAGGATAATAATGGAATGTTCTAAATTGGACAAACTAGCTTGATATTTCAAACATTCAGTTATATGCAGATTGAAGTAAATAAAATAAAAAAAACACATGAATCCATTGTGCCTGCTGTTGGCATTTGAGGTCTGGTATGCAAGAATGTTTTATGGTCATCAGCTTATTCAAATGCTAGAGCCTAATTGACAACTGCTTGTTACCATGTTTGTGGGCCAGGTATTTCTAACAGATCTATTTCCAGCATAAGATACATCAACAAACACGATGTACTTAAGTGACTTTCATATTTATCAAACTTAATCCATTGGAGTGTGCCAGGGCGTATTTTAAAGGGTTTTTTTTTCTACCTTCCTAGGGTGTTGTGTGTATTCTGAACAAAAATGAACAATTATACATTCATGAACACTCATGAAATACATAGTGGACCTGATCCGGAGATTTTGTATTTTTTTTACTGAAGTGCAGTGGAGCATTGTACTGTGTATACTCAAAACCACAGAAAGTACTGTCTGGAGGAGGGTGCTGTCCATAATAAAATGAGAAATGGACGTTTAACTAATTATGTAAGCACACTACTGTAAAAATCTTTTATTTTGGGATTGCATAAATCATAGATGTAGGTCATTTTCAATGGGAGGGGGGAAATGGCCATATTTGTGAAACAGTAATATGCGTGTACACAATTCTGACTAATATCTGAGTGAATAGATGTCTAAAATGTGTTGCAGAATTTTTTTTATTCCAGAATGACCGCAAAATGCTGCTACTATGCTCAGATCTTGCTGTAAGTGACTAGATAGAATTTAAATTTGATTTTTTTTCGTACTACACATAGCAAATAAAAAGCCTCTAAATATAGGAAACTGCCAAAGGCTGCAGCAATTCAACCCACAGCCTCTACATCTGGTTGTCTGCATGTTGTAAATTCCTGAACTTTTCCTTAACTTTAGAGTTGTTTACTGAAACATTGCAACTCCTGACTTGCATACAGTGCATCTGCACAAACCCTGGATCGTGTCCAGCATCTGTTAATACTACAGAGCTTTATACCTGTGAGTGTAAGTATTAAAACAAATTGCAAAGGGGAATAGGCCTTCCACATGTCAAAGGCTTAGCTGTGTCTGCCTTATTTAGATCTGTTTTGAGTTGTCTGTAAAGCCAGAGTATGTTCATGAACAGATTACTATAACACACTTATTCTTTCCTTTTCCTCTGAATATACTATGTATAAAGTTTCAATACCTAAACAGTTTCTTTCTGATGTTTCTAAGACACCTTTTAAAGCCTAAGATTTAGTGACCAGAGCAATATTTTACTTGAGTTTCTTGGATGAGTTGGACTTCTCCCTTAATTTGGAACATGACGAGGCAAATGCTTGTTACCCCACTTTAAATTTTATAAGTGTTTACAGGTACAATGCTATGCCTTATCTATCACAAACAATAAATACAAACTACCATCCTCTGAGGTTATGGAGTCTTACATTTCCTGAAAAATAGTAGAATCCGATTTATATGCAATGAACTCATGTCACAGGACCACCTGATCTATTTGGTCTCCAATCTTCCTCCCTTGGAAAATCCATTGAATCCTGGTTGGAGAAATTATAACAGTATAAATCATCCTTGTTTTTGTATTTTATATACAGTGTCTGTCTGGCCGGACCATGTCAAGTAGTTTATTATATGAACCTATTTTAGTGGTGCAGTTTGACACTTATGGGCCTGATCCAGAGCAACGCTCGCAAGCGAGCGTACGACGAGTGTTTGCGAATTTTCGGCAAAAAATTCGCAATGCGCATGCCCAGTATGACAGGTTCCGGTCGCCCGCGCGTCATGAGCGAATAGCGGGCGTATCGTTAGCGTATTTTTCGCTCGCCGGGCGTATTTTTTTTACGATGGTCGGCTGGGCGCCCGTTTTACTACAGGGAGGCGGGGATAGCCATTTAAATTGTACAGTATGGGCGTGCTAAGCGTATTTTCTCAGCGTATTCTCTGCGAATTTTCGTACGGCCGACGGTCGTACCCAGTGTAGGGTATAGCCGCCGTAAGCAGG
>WWET01003822.1:119650-130637 GCA_011038615.1 Limnodynastes dumerilii | reverse complement strand
TTTTGGTGTCCCTCCCACTTAGTAGCTTGGGCATGACCCAGGGTACTATGCTGCCATCGATGATAAGGAAAGGTAGAATTATACCTGATAATTGATTTTCCTTGAATCTCGATGGCAGCATAGCTAGTTTCCCTACCCTTGTGTTGTGTTTTGTGAGTTAATTCTGTTTTATCATAGCTTTATGGAGTAAGAGGACACAGGAGGAGGAGTCTATTTATGTGTCAGGAGGGTCTTTTTCTTTTCCTGGATTGGCTCCCGCCACGTGGATATTACCCAGGGTACTATGCTGCCATCGAGATTCAAGGAAAATCAATTATCAGGTATAATTCTACCTTTCTAAGTCGTTGGGAGAAATTGTTTTGCAAAGGAAGTCCCAAGTTAATGAAGCATTTTCAACTAGCAAGCATACCATTCTGGCTTGAAAGCAGGTCAGGGAGTTGTTAGCTTTGCATCATAAGTTATCAAAAGAGACAGCAACTGTCTTATTTAAAAGTTCACAGATTTGTGTGCTTGGCTGTACTGTGTCCATATGCAACATGTAATAATTGCCTTGGGATGCAGGGCTGCACAAGTATGCACATCTTTATCCCAGAGAGGGTTCCATTATTTGTGTTTGGTTTTATGGAACGCAGGATGCATTTCTAATTGCATTCATCTTTGTATTAGCCCCTGGGACTGCAATTGAGATTACAAGCTATGCTTTGTGTGTGTTCCCCTTCACACACCTCAACCAACATGAACAATCCCTCAGTTGATCTATCTGTAGAGCCCATTGGTTAGTGAGGTCTTGAAATGCTTTTTAACGTCTGTAGCTTGATTTTTTTAATTTTAAATTAAATATTCTTTGTTTTGTTTTTTGAATTATGTATGTTTATGTATATATTTTGGCAATCAAAACAGAACAGTGGTCCCTTTGCTACCATTTGTTGTCCATTACTCATGTGGGACCTGATTCACAACTAAGAACATCCAGAATATCTGTATTTTTCCGAGCAGATAATGCTGCGCATGCTCAGACATAAGCACAGAAACCATTGTTGACTGATTCACAGACACGGACGACTGAATTCTCATAGAATGAGTTCTGCACGTGTGGCTAGAGGGGCAGGACTTACTGCAAATGAGCAGCACACGGGCTATAATGTACAGTATGGGCGTTACTCTAGAGTTAGGACTGATTTACAAGTGTGAGGGCCTTGCAGAAGCAAACATGCATGGAAAATTGATAAGGTAGCCCTCTTCCCCACAAGTTGATTTCTGTATGGTTCTGTGCTAGCCTATGCCCAGAGGCGGAACTAGCGAGTTGTGGGCCCAGGTGCAAAAAAAATATGCTTTGGCCCTGATGATATCCCAGTTAACCCGGTGGAGAGCTTCAACAGTTCAGTCCAGTCCAGTGATGACAGCTGTAGGCCCTTGTGTCAGCATGGGCCCCGGAGTCATTGCACCAGTGGTAGTTCCGCCCCTGCCTATGCGTCTTGCCTATATGTATTGAATACCCTAAGACTTTTTTCACCATATAAAAAACGTTTATTTTATTAACCTAAACCATCATATACTAAGTTTAATATAGTGAAACCTTAATTATATTTAGAAAAAAATTAACAAAAACAAAAAATATTTATTTAAACAATAATTATAAAAAGTATATAGACAGCAGTTAGCAAACATACAGGTAGCTTATTGCTGCAATGCACATCAAGGGTTAAACTTACAATGTAACAACTTTATATTTCCAAAAAAACTGGCAACATTTATTTATTAGTCCAATAATAAATGAGATATAAAAACAATGATGTCTTGTGTTGTTAATTAACTAGTGCATATAGCTGCGGTTAAGTGAATGCTGATTAAATTTAAGAAACTTCATGTGATTCACAGTAAGGAAACACATTTGCTCTTCTACTATCTACATCAGTATTTCCCAACTCTGGGCCTCAGGGACCACAAACAGTGCATGATTTCCAGGTCTTGCTGGAGCACAGTGTTCTTTACTAACCAACACATTTTTAAAAGTTCCATAGTTGGTACTCCTTATATGTGTAAGTCATTAATGAACACACCTGTACTCCAGCAAGGAGACCTGGAAATCATGCACTGTTAGTGGTCCCTGAGGACCAGGGTTGAGAAACTCTGATCTACACACTTTTCCTGCTTTCACATCACCACCTCTGAAAAACCCAGGTTTTTCTGGGAAGAAATGGGTCAAAAAAAAAAAAGCTTCCTTTTAGGTCCACAAAAACTTGGGACATCACTGATTTTCCAGATTCTGCCCTGTCAAACAACTGTCAATCAGCCTAAAGAGAAGCTCTTATTGGCTAGAAATAAATAAAGGGGACTCCATACATGGATCAATGGGCTGGATCCAGACCTTGTTAAGTGCATGAACTTAGTTACTCAAGGGCTAAACCATGTTGATTTTAGGGGAGTCATATTTCATCTGTTTGTTTTGTTATATATATATATATATATATATATATATGTTTTTAAATTGAGAGCCAAACTTACCTCAGAAGACACCCCTAATTACAAACTTTCGCAGTTGCCCTGAGTACCGCCTCACAGTGGTCCAAATACCACAAGTGGTCCTAGTACCACTGGTTCAGAAATTCTGCCCTTAATAGATTTTGGCCAGTGCTGTCAGCCTAGGCACATTTAGGCTAGTCCTGAGTACAATTTCCAAACACGACAGCTCCAGCTCCCATGGCTGTCATCATTTTTCATGTAAATGAAGATCAACTTGGAATTAAGCTCTAGTGTGTGGGCCCGATGTATTTCCAAAAGGCCCAATAATCGGTCCGATAATTTTATTGTTTGGGAGCTGGATTCAGAGTTTTAAGTGGACCCGTAATGTGGGTCCACTATATGGCCTATACAGAGTTGCGTGTTTCAGCGGAAACAACCCTGAATAGCCCGTAAAAAAAGGGCATTCAATTTAAATACCCACAGTCAGAGCTGTACAAGCGCCAGCATGCCCAAGGATGCCAGGGCATTCTAGAACTTGGAAAACTGCAATCGGCAGCATCCAGCGCCCTCCGTGGCATGTCCTTGTCCTCCCTAGTCACCTAATAAAAAATAGGACTGGTCGTTATATTAAAATAAAAAGTTAAATTAAACTCAGTAAAATGTAAAAGAAAATATACTTACCTGCTTTAATGGGGTCTTCATCTTGTAAGCTTTTTATCTGGGGGAGGGATTGTAAAAAAAAGAAAACCCTAGTACAGACATTGCAACATATGTCCTGCTTCTAGGACATCCTGGCGCTAAGACAATTCTACTGTTAATGGGTTATATTTATACCCTCAGCCAGCATGTTTCTCCAAGCACCAGCATGCCCTATAGTTGGGGAAATTATGTAACTTTTATTTAAGGGATTTATTTTATTATACTTTTTTACTTAGTTTTTTTTATTTAAACGTGTTTGTTTCACATTTTATTTTTCAGTGTTTTGTTTTTATTTCGTTTTTTTTTTATTTTTACACCAATGATGATCATCCCCTAGGATGGTGTAAGCATGTGGCGGATGCACAGGCACCGCCCAGCACTACTCTGCATATTTAAACATTGTGGAACTGGTGCATTGCTGTCGGATGCGGACACAGTCGGATGGGCAGCCTTGCGCCCATCTTTCTGTATGTCTTCCAGTTGTGAGCATGCGCAGTGCTCCTTTTGGCTGCGCTTCCGTCTGAAAAAAAGAAGCGCAGCTCTAAATCCGGCCCATTATCGTTTAGTGTTATGGCAAGTCTGATTATTGGACCTTTACCTCCACCTCTTGGCCAGAGTTTCTCCATCTAGCAAATACAACATTATTTAAAGTTAACCAATCTGCAATAGATGAAGGGCTTCCATTGCTATATTACTGCTATACATGCTGGTAAAAGCTGGGAAACCCTGTCCAGGAAGTGTAGTTGCTACACACTACTGATCAGAGTTACTAGCTGCACAGGCCTCCTGCCAAGATTGGCCTGTGCAGCCATTCAGCTACAAGGGCCTCCTGTCATTTTCTGTTAATCTCCGCAGCACTTCACTTTTTAGCCTTGATTATCAGTCCCAGCAAGGAGAGGTGAGTTGTGCTGATTTTGGGACCTTTCCATAGGAAAAAAAATTGACCTGTTTATTGGACGCTCTGCTGGGAGCGAAAATTGCTTTGTTGTATGGCCAGCTTTACATACAAAAGCAAGCAAAATTCAGCTAAGCCAGCACTTAATGGACAAAAACTATATTAAAAAGAAATGAAATTTATGATTAGCATACCAATCAACTCCGCTTCTTGTTACAAGAGTTGAGCCATCTGGACACAATTCAAAACAACACCATAGAGTACTAAAATATTTTAGCAGTATAATCCAAAATAGAAACCTCTATGCCACTCTTCCACCTTTTTTTATTTCTCTTAATGCATTGAAAAAATAAAAATAACATTGCAATCACTTATTTACTTTGTACTTTCTGTATATATTTTTTATTTTATTCAAAAAAATGTGTTACTTACAAACTTTATTTTTATAGGATGTTTACAGTCAAAGTACAAAGTATTATTGTATTAGACATGTTATTGAAAAAGAACGGCTCAAAATATTGTTTATGTAGGAAGATTATTGCCAAAATGGCATATAATCTGCATATAGTGATTTAAAATATGTTTCCTTTAAAACTGTAGCTATCCCTCACTACCAATTTCTCAGCATTAAACACTTAATATCTATCAGGGGGTCATTTACATTTTAAGTACTGCTGAGATACTAAACTACATGATGCCAACTCCCAGCACCAGTGCATCAACAAAATAGTATATATTTATAATGTCCATATATATAATCCTTGTGAAAGACTTTATCCCTACAGAATTATAACAATATGTTAATAAATATTTCAAAATGAAATGTTAAAGTGTGAAGCAAGTTACATTTACTGTAAGATGATGTCTCACTCACAGTCACTGTTTGTCACTCTGTTATGCAATATGTCCTTGGATTTCATGCACACTGCCCTTCTGCTCCATAGCAATTTCACAAACTTCATTTCCAATGCTGTTTTCCAGTACACAAAAAAAAACAACAATAAAGTCAACGTCCCTTGAATATTTATTAGCCTGTAGCTAAGTGGGATACCAAGATTTCTCTCATAATTTTATTGAAGTAACAAATTTCACGTAATGTAAATGAAGCTAAAGATTGTAGTATGGGTTAATAAGGGATGGAGGAACCAAATAGAGGAAGGTCCTAAGCACAGTTAAATAATTTTTAGCTAAACCAACATATGCCAGCAGACACCAGTTGCAATCTGCAATTTGTGGAACCCGTTCCAATCACTATTATTATTATGCTGACTGTCTGTAATTGGTGGACCCCATGATTACCCATCAGCCAATAGGCTATTAAAGCTGCAGCCTAGGGTTTGGGTCTGAAGGGGAACACAACAGTTCTCAACCTGATGCAGCCTAGTGCCATAGTGTTGTTTGAAAATAGCACAGGTAGCAGTTGCTGAAACAAAGCTTACAAATTCTAATGATGTCTGCTTGGTATATGCTGTTCTTCATTGAAAGCGTATCAGTGAAGTAAAGCTTTAACCATCAGTCACCATTAGACTCTATTTTCATTTTAAATGAATCAACATACTACCCATTCTCTCTTTGGAAAATTCCGCCGCAGACCTGTTGCATCTGCCTCACCAACCGGAGAGGTGAGTAACACTCTCTAGGGAGCTTTAGATTTAGGCTGTGATTAATGGGGGGGTTAGGGTACGGAAAAGGGAGTCTTAGGTTCAAGCTGCAGGGAGGGTATTCTTAGGGTTAGGCTGCGGGGAAAGGGAGTCTTAGGGTTAGGTTTCGTGGAAAGGGAGTCTAAAGGTTAGGATAATGGAAGGGTATAGGTAAGGGTTGAGGTTAAATTCATGCTCATCATTCGCAGCAGCATCTTCCATGGATCAATTGCTTTTCCTCTGCGAGGCAGTTGCGAACAGGCTGGGAGAAAATGACTATTTTGAAAAAGGGTCTTTTGCAGTGGTGACCCACACCTGCAATCTACTAGATTACCTGAAGTGGAATGATAGTGAGGTAAGTGTTTTTTTATCACCTATTTTGGAGGGTGAATCAACTGAGCGCATAGTCAGATATAAACACACTAAAAAGTGTGTAACATGAAGGAAAAAAATGACTGTTCTTTCCAGAGGTTATCTCTCTATAACCTAGGTGAGACTTGTGGAAGCGACTTGAGAAACAGTGTTTATAAACATAAAATTAATTCACAATACATACAATTGGACAGTAGATACGGTGAGAAAAAATATATAAACAATAGTGTAGTATTTTAAGCAATAAGTAATAAAATCCGTGGAAGGAAGTAAAGTTTTAAGACTACTCTTTCAATTCTGACCATACAATAAATTCGTACCAGATCTTTACTTTTTTCTTGTGAAAAGGATAAACGTGGAATGAAAAACTATCACCAGACCATGGTGCAGTCTTAAAAATGTTGCAGTAGGGAAGGGTCATCTAAGGACATATTATGTGTGATAAGTTCTATATTGGGATTGAGTCAATTTTCTAAGTGTATGAACATGGTATAATTTTATTTCAGAAAAGGGGTGATTTCATATCCTTCATTCAGGCCAATGGGTTTAAGGGTATTCAATTCGAAGTACATCTACTTTGGAGCAAGTTTTTTTTTTTGCAAGATCTCTGGTTCTTTCTCCTAGTTTAATATGTTCTTTAAGCTTAATAATGAGTAGTGTAGGATCTGAGTTATGGCTTTTCATGAAGTGATCTGAAACTGCATGACTGAGATCTTTTATTCTTGATATTTTGGATATGTTCTTGCACTGTTGCTTTTACTATCCTCTTTTTTCCTATATATTTCATTCCACATGGACAATCTAGCACATATATAATGGATGTACTTGAACAATTCATCAAGCTCTTTGAACAAAATTCTTTTGATTTGTCTGTATTATGATAGCTTTTAGGTTTAGGGCTGATGTTTTTGCAATGCAATGTCCGTATTTGTATGAGCCTGTCAGGTTTTTTCCTTGCCACTCCTTGGTCCAGTGTCAGCTGGCTTCAGATTATTAGGTGCCAGGATTTCTTTTAGGATTCTTGCCTTTTTTAAATGTAATTTGTGATTTGTCAGGGATGATCTTGGGCAGCTCAGCACTGGGTCCACTGTATTTTGGTATTTTATGTTATTGGTAGTGATAATCTTGTTTCCATTACTGGAGAGTTGTAAATCCAGATATACCATATCTCTTCTGTGTATTTAATGTGAATCTCAAATTGTATTCCTTATTGGAGATCCATTCAAAAAATTGTTTAAATTCTTCCATTCCACTTTTCCAGAGTATAATGATGTCATTTATGTAGCGTCTATATAGATGGCTATGTTCACTGTATTGGTTATTGTTATGGATGTATTTCCACTTACATCTTCCCATATGGAGGTTGGCGAAGCTGGGAGCGAAAGTTATCTCCATGGCCGATCCACACGTCTAGTTATAAATGATTCAGAAATTTGAAATAATTAAAATAATTGTGTGAGAGAATATATAGGATATTCAACAAGGAATTGTGAAATGGCTCAAGGCCTTTTGAATGTTGTATCAATGTGTATAAGAATTGTACGTCTGTGGTGATCTGGAAAAATCTGTTGTCCCAATAAGTGTTCTCCAAAACCTGTAGGATTGTTGTTGTGTCTTTGATTTAAAATGGAAGAGTATTTATAAAGAAAAATATGTATTCTGAAATGTGGGAGGTAAGTGTACCTTATCCTACTATAATTGTACGTCCTGGTGGATTAATAAATTGCTTGCATATTTTAGGCAGATGGTAAAGGGTCGCCATAATGGGATTATTGTTCATTAGATATTAGATTGATATTCTTATTTATTTATGATCTGCTGTCTGAGACTGTACTAGTAAAAGTCTAATTTCATTCAAGAATTTCTTGGTTGGATCTTTGCAAAAAGGTGAATATAATTTATTGTCTGACAAAAGGCAGAGGACTTCTGTTTAATTGTCTGTTAAGGATGACTAAACCTCCCCCTTCGTAAGCCTGTTTAAGGATTAATTAGTTGTTCTCCTTAAGTGATTTCAGATATGCCATTTTACCTTTAGTCAAGTTTTCTTTGCATTTCCTTGTTTCTAGCTTATCATCTTTCTTGATCAAATCATAGAACATTTCTATTTGACTACTTTTAGAGGAGAAAATATAGAAGAGCACTTAAGTAATGATTTGTTATTGGATTCTTCAAAATTTTTATTTATTGCAGAATCTTTCCATAAGAAGTGTTGATTAAGAGTTAATTAGTTTTTACATTGGAACATCTCTTGGTTCTGTAAGAAGTGGAAATGTCCAATTTCTTTAAATTTTTTACATTTCTTTGTAGATTTTGTTGCTTTTAAATTTATTTGCGTATTTATGTCTTATTTCTAGTTTCACTCTATCCATTTTCTTGTTTAGAGTCTTTACATTGGCATTGTAGTGTTGGCGATTCTCAAATTTATTTATGTCTGTCTCTTGCTCTTTGATTTTTAATTTTACATTCATTTAAAATTAAAAGATTTTAATAATTAATTTAATGAGGTTCACCTTTGCTTGGTAATTTTTTTTCTACAGAGGAGGTCTTCCCTTTTGTCTTTATAAATAAATAAAATATTGGAACCGAAACAAGAACCAAGGATAACGATGGTACAGACAGAGAATCAGGAGCTGTGTGCGGAGGGAGAATATTCAATTTGATGCACTTTAAACCCAAGAGACAAAGATTGTGAGTACATTAGTCACTCCTCTTGTCTCGTTATTAAAAACCTTTTTATTAGAGAGTCTGCCCTCTTTTTGCTTTGCCTATTTCGTACCAATCAATCAATTGAAAAATTAATCAGAACAAGGGAAATTGAAATAAGCAACATACAGAAAAGCTTTGACTATTAATTTTTAATCACAACACAAAGAAGAAAATACTTGTATAAGAAAAAGGGAGGTTCATTCTTTATTAATAAAAAAAAATTAAAAAAAAATTCACCATTTTATTACTCATTTTTGTCACAAATCCCACACATTTCTTTGTTTGTTATCTATATTGTGTTTTTGGTTGTCCTTACATTTCTTGCAAGAATCTGTTCAATCTGATATGGTGGATCTTTTTATATGAGCGCTATAGTATGCAACAGAGACCGAGTGCCTTTAGTAAAGCACTAGTCAAAGGCCCGTCAAAATGAAAGGTAAAAATATTTCCCATCATGTGTCTCCAGCCCCCCCAGTATTCTCATCATGGGCCAGATCCAGACCTAAGTGCAGTTTAAGTGCGATCTCGTAGCATATTTACACGATCGTAAGTAATATGCATTCCCCTCGGTCGTACATAATTTACTTGATTTATGAGTACCAAACCCTACCTTAACTTTTCCAAGCATACGTACGCTCGTACAGAATGAATTGTTGCATGTAACGGCCTAACCCAGCTTATACTGTATAATTGAATTGCCTCCCTCCACCTACAAAGCATATTTCTGGCCGTCGTAAGGATGACCTGCCCCTTCGTACTTATTTCCGAGGAAGGTATGTACGATCAGAGTTACGATGCCCAACATCTACCGCGCGCATGCGCAGTACATACAAAAAGTCAAAGTTACACAAGCAGCTAGCATAAATACGCTTTCGTACTGAACTCAGGATCTGGCCACATGTCTCTCCAGCTCCCAGTATCCCCCATCATGTGTCTCCAGCCCTCCAGTATTCCCATCATGTCTCTTCAGCTCCCAGTATCCCCCATCATGTCTCTCCAGCCTCCCAGTACCTCCATCAAGTCTCTCCAGCTCACAGTGTCCCCCATCATGTGTCTCTAACCCCCCCAGTATCCCCCATCAAGTTTCTTCAGCTCCCAGAATTCCCCATCATGTTTCTCCAGCCCCCTAGTATCCATCATCATGTGTCTCCAGCTCCCAGTATCCCCATCATGTCTCCAACTCCCCCATATTCCCATCATATATCTCCAGAAACCCCCACATTTGTGCCTCCAGTCCTCAATATTCTAAAGATGGCGGTGGGGGGGTCCCTCCTCCGCTACCTAGCAACATACTGTCCATGTTTCTAGATAGCGAAGGATGGACACCCCACCGCCATCTTGGATGTGGCAGGAAGGTACTGAATGCAGAGGGAAGTGCAGAATGCAGAGTTGGCACCCTTCCTCTACTACCTAGTAACATGGACAGTATGTTGCTAGGTAGCGGAGGAGCGACCAGCTGACATCCACATTCTGCACCTTACCTCTACATTTGCAACCTCCTGCCACATCCAAGATCGTAATGCTGAGGTAAGGTACTGAATGGAGAAGAGGTGGCACCGTCGCTGTTACCGGTAAGTAAAAAGGGACTGAAAGGGGGCGGGAAGTAAAAAAAAAGGGTTTTTTTATTTTTAAAATTCTGCTCCTGACCATTGAGCATGCGCAGTAGCGTCACAATGTGTGGACTCTACTTTGCATGCGTATAATGGTAAGCAGAATTAATAAATAATAAAAATAGAATAAATATATATATATAAATGCTAAGTTTAAGCTATGCAGAAATGAGTCACATGATCTCTGAGGAAGCTGTGATTACAACAAAATGGTAAGTAAACAAAGTTTTATTATTTTACTAATGGTCTGCAATTTAGCTTTACACTTCATGTCGCATCTTGTTTAAAGATGAATGCGGACACATTTGTATCTTTAATATTCGTTTTTCAGTGAATATCACTGATTGGAGGTTTAACAGAGAATGTTTAAAATTATTATCCTTGATGACACATACCGATCTAAAAGGGGTAATGCAAAAAATTACAATGACCAAAAAATGACCCCTATATCCCTAGAAGATATAAGTATGTTTTATTGGTAGCTGATAATTTGCTTTAGAGACTTTAAGGACTGTAAAGCTGCCCATGCTCTTGAGCGATTATTAGTTTGATCATCCAATTATTAGATGATTGGACCAAAAATCGCACTACTGTATGGCCAG